>BSBK01009762.1:295000-297318 GCA_027943335.1 Chamaecyparis obtusa
AGTTGAAATTGTAAACCAGGAGGAAGAAAGAATTTTTTGGGCCATTTCTAAGATTGGGAAAAGACCTAAAATTGAGGTTCCTACATTTTCTGGAAATCTTAACCCAGAAGAATTGATCGACTGGATCAATGAATGTGAGGAATATTTTGAGTATGAAGATGTTGAGGATCCTGATAGGGTCAAATTTGCGAAGGCCAGACTGAAAGGTCATGCGAAGATCTGGTGGCAAGAAATTCAATTGGAGTGAAATAGAAGAGGGAAAGATAAAATCACAAGTATGGATCGGATGGTGGATAATTGAAGCAACAGTTCATTCCTGTTGATTATGAGCTTGATCTACTAAAAAAAATGCAAAGTTTGAAGCAAGCAGGAAGATCTGTTCAGGAGTATATAGAGGAGTTCTATCAACTTCTCATCAGAACAGGCCATGCAGAAGCTGATAAGGAGAAAGTTGCCCGATACCTTAATGGGTTAAGGCCGAGCATTCAGGAAAAGCTGAATCTAGTTCGAATGAACAGTATTGAAGAGGCATACCAGTTTGCCCTAAAAGTAGAGGAAAAGCTGACCAAGAAGTTTGAGAGCAGACAAAACGAAAGAGGTCGCGGTGGATGATCTGGTGGACGATCATATGGTGGTCGAAATGAAGATCCGAAAAAGAAGGATGAGGCTAGTAGCTGTCAGAATCAGCGAGGAAATAATTCCAATCACTTCCAGGATCAGAATAATAGAGATCAAAGAGGAAGAGGAAGAGGAAAAGGATCTGGAAGAGGTGGTTTCCGTGGAACATGTTTTCACTGTGGAGAAGAAGGTCATAGGGCATTTGAATGTCCTCAGCGCCAAGGCAGAACAGACAGGAGAAATGAAGGCCAGGCCAGAGTTGCACATGTAGATGAAGATGCCAGATCATCAAATTCTGAAGATGCTGAAAGAGGATAAACGTTGATTAACAGAAGAGTCCTGTTGAGTGGTGAGAATGAACCTGAGCAAAGGAGGAGCCTGTTTCGCACTAGGTGCAAGTGTGAAGGTAAATGATTGTGATGTGATTATTGATAGTGGAAGCACTGACAATTTGGTGTCAGAAGAGATGGTGACAAAGTTGAAGCTCAAGAGACAGAAACACCCACATCCATTTCGGATTGCTTGGGTACAGGATGACCACAAGGTCGTGGTCAATGAACAATGCCTGGTGAAGTTCAAGATTGGCGGATACCAAGATGAGGTATTGTGTGATATCATTTCTATGGATGCATGTCATATGTTGTTGGGTAGACCATAGAAGTTTGACAGATGTGCTGTACATGATGGTCGTGCGAATACCTATTCCCTGACAAAGGATGGAGTGCGGCATAAGCTAAAACCATTGAAGGAGACTAAAGAAAAGGTATGTGGTAATGCAAGAATAACATTTGTTGATGGAAGAAAATTCCTAGATGGTATGAGGCATGAGCATGTGTGTTTTGCCTTAATTCCAAAAGTTGGTAAAGTAGAAGTAGAGGATGTACCTGTAGAGGTTGCAGATTTGTTGAATGAGTTTCAGGATATTGTATCTGATAATGTACCTGATGGATTACCACCAGTCAGGAAGATTAGTCATCAGATGGACTTGATCCCAGGAGCGAGTTTACCGAATAAGGCAGCGCACAGAATGACACCTGTAGAAAGTGAGGAGTTGAACAGACAAGTACATGAGTTGTTACAGAAAGGATTGATTCGAGAGAGTCTGAGTCCTTGTGCTGTACCAATGGTATTAGCACCAAAGAAGAATGGAGAGTGGAGGATGTGTACAGATTCTAGGGCAATAAACAAGATCACAATCAAGTACAAGTTTCCATTGCCACGAATGGATGATATTATGGACTGTTTGAGTGGAGCTATGTATTTCTCAAAGATAGATCTGAAGAGTGGATATCATCAGATTCAGATCAGAGAAGAAGATGAATGGAAGACTACCTTCAAGATAAAGGAAGGACTATATGAGTGGTTAGTCATGCCTTTTGGGCTAACCAATGCACGAGCACTTTCATGCGGCTTATGAACGAAGTTCTGAAAGAATTTTTGGGTAAGTTTGTCATTGTTTACCTAGATGATATTTTGATTTTTAGCAAGACATTGGAGGAACATATGATGCATATTCGTATGGTGTTTGAGAAGTTGAGAGATGAAAAATTGTTGATTAATTTGAAGAAGTGCAATTTTGTGAAGAAAGAGTTAGTGTATTTGGGATTTGTAGTTTCAGCAGAAGGTCTAAAAATGGACCCAGAGAAGGTACAGGCTATCCTTGAATGGCCTACTCCAAGGAGTGCTACTGAGGTAAGATC
>BSBK01009763.1:0-137793 GCA_027943335.1 Chamaecyparis obtusa
GACGAGAATCATAATTGGATCATGCGCGATCTTGAAGAGTAGATTGTTTGGTCTGATATTGTAATAGCAGAGCTAGTGGTTTGCATGCTTTGAGACAACGAGATTTGATGAAGGGTGCTTCCCTTAATACCACAAACACATAACAGACATAGAAAAACAACAACAATAATATGCAAGAACAGAGAATTGGCTTCTTATTATCTCCACAAATGTGGAATTATAAATTTTCAGAATTACAACATGCAAAGCCACATGGGCATTCCCTTACAATATTCTGTAGGACAAAGCCTTGAACTATTACCCAGATCTACTACCCAGAACTATTCTGAACTGCCTAAGACAATACTACAGCCTTCCTTATATAGGCAATTTTCCACCGCCTGGGAAGGTTCCAGAATTTTAGCCAATAAGGCCAACCAAACTTAGAATTATTTTATTTTACATTTTATTACATCATAGTCACCTCAAGATAACCTTTGAAACCCGAACATAAATTTTGAAGAAAATTATTTTCTGCTATTTCAAGTGGCCCACCTTCTGAAGACCATAAGTCATCACCAGTTGACCTGATCGGCTATTATAACCCATTTCAGAAATGCCACGAAGTGCTCTATAGGCTTGACCCCTGCAAGCACCCATCACCCAAATTTTCAACCTCATCCGGGGCCTCTAAAGCCTTCAAAACTGAGTTCAAAGTTTCTGTACCCTGCTGCCAATACCAAAAAATCTTCAATATCTTCCAATATACACTTGATTTGGCAATGAAACTTTACTAGCAGACTTATATGACTAAAATGAACCTCCAAGAAAGAAATCAGATCATTCTGAGCACATACAAAAATTACCAAAAATAGTAACTTTCCATAAATAGCAGGTCTGCACAAAATAGCCCTTATTGAATATAAAAATAGAAATATTTTTTTGGGTGATGCAAGATTGCTCTTACACCTAGGATGCTCCTGCATCAGACACCTAGGGTAATTTGAGAAGTGACCCTTGTCACGACTCAGGTGTGCAGAGGAAAACCAAGATAGTTAACCTCCTCCTTTGTCAGCCATGATGAATCTTCAACAGGTCATCCTTTCCACTTGACCAGATATTCTTCATATGTCATGTTCCTTGTGCTTCTGCCAACACGACTGTCTAGTATATCTTCGATCTCCTTAGTATCTAAACTAGTTGCTGGAATACTCCACTATGCTGCTATGATCTCATCTTCAACACCTCCTTCATGATACTCTGTCAGATCTGAAATGTTAAACACTGGTGAAATTTTTAGCTCAGTAGGCAATTCTACCTCATATGCATTTCCTGAATCATGTTTCTTCAATATCCTCGTGGGTCAAACTTCTTCATTTTCAGCTTGTTATATGTACCAACTGGAAACTGCTCCTTCCGCAAATGAACCATGACTTCATCACCAATTTGAAATTCCTTATACCTCCTTTTCTCATCTGCCTTAGCCTTATACTGTGTGTTCATCTTGGTAATATGCTTCCTCACCTCCCCATGGATGTTCTTCAAGTGTTCTACAAAATCCTCAGCTTCAGCACTACTTATTTCTCCTTTATCTATCTTCCTTAATTCAGATGCATTTCTTGGACTACTTCCATATACAATCTAGAATGGTAATTTACCAGTGCTCCTGTTGAGAAAATTATTGTATTCAAATTTCGCCTGTGGTAAAATCAAATCCCATCCTGTTGGCTTATCTCCAACCAAACATCTCAGAAAATTTCTCAAACTTCTATTCACCACCTTTGTCTATCCATCAGTCTATGGATGATGTGATGAACTGAACTTCAAATCTATCTTCAACTTCTTCCACAATGTACGCCATAAATATCCAACAAACTTAGTGTCCCGATCTGAAACTATGGTCTTTGGCAAACCATGAAGTCTCACTACTTCTCTGAAAAACAATTCTGCTACATGAATAGCATCATTAGTCTTCTTGGAAGAAATGAAATATGTCATTTTTGAAAATCTGTCAACCACCACAAAAATTGAATCATGTCCTCGCTGTGTCCTCGGTAAACCAAGAACAAAGTCCATACTAATATCCTCCCAAGGCTTCTCTGGTATAGGTAATGACTGATACAACCCTGTATTCTACTTCACTCCTTTCGCCATCTGACATACTCTGCAACTCTGTACCAACTTCTTCACATCTTGCTACAATTGTGGCCAATAATAATTCTCACCAACCAAAGCAAGGATTTTATCATGACCAAAATGTCTAGCCAATCCTCCACTATGCTTCTCCTTGATGAGATTCTCCCTCATAGAACTTCGTGGAATGCACAACTGACTCCCTCTGAATAGCATATCATCTTGGATGATAAAATCTAGCCATTTCATCCTGTCTAGAGTAACAGGTTTTGTACAAGCTTTCTAAGCTTCACCAAAATCAGGATCATCTGGATACAAATTCTTGAGTTCCTTGAACCAAACCACTTCAATCTGCATTTTTGTCAGCAATAGTTGCCTTATGCTAAGAGCATCTGCAACCCTATTAGACTTTCCACTCTTGTGTTTCAAAACAAATGTATAACTCTGCAAAAACTCAACCCATTTCAAATGTCTTTGATTCAATTTTCCTTGACTATTCAAATATTGCAAAGCTTGATGATCAGTATACAAAAAAAACTCCTTAGGAAGTAGATAATGTCTCCACTTTTTCAATGCCTGAACTATAGCATAAAATTCCTGATCATAAACATAATATTTTCTCTTGGCATCATTTAATTTCTCACTGAAATAAGCAATAGGTTTACCTTCTTGGCTCATAACAGCTCCTATTGCAGTACCACTAGCATCACAATCTACTTGAAACACCTTATTAAAATTTGGAAGTGCTAAAATAGGTTGTTCAGTAACTTTTTGTTTCAACAATTGAAAACTCTTTTCTACCCCATTAGTCCACTTAAACTCTTTTCTATCCCTCTCATTGTTTCAGTCAAGGGTCCACAAATACTGCTAAAATTTCTGATAAACTTTCTGTAAAAGCTAGCCAAACCATGAAAAGATATTACCTCAGTAGCATTCTTTAGAGTAGGCCATTCAAGGATAGCTTGTACCTTCTCTGGGTCCATTTTTAGACCTTCTATTGAAACTACAAATCCCAAATACACTAACTCTTTCTTCACAAAACTGCACTTCTTTAAATTAATCAACAATTTCTCATCTCTCAACTTCTCAAACACCATAAAAATATGCATCATATGTTCCTCCAATGTCTTTCTAAAAATCAAAATATCATCTAGGTAAATAATGACAAACTTACCCATAAATTCTTTCAAGACCTCGTTCATGAGCCGCATGAAAGTGCTCAGTGCATTGGTTAGCCCAAAAGGCATGACTAACCACTCATACAGTCCTTCCTTTGTCTTGAAGGTAGTCTTCCATTCATCTCCTTCTCTGATCTGAATCTGATGATATCCACTCTTCAGATCTATCTTCAAGAAATACATAGCTCCACTCAAACAGTCCATAATATCATCCATTTGTGGCAATGGAAACCTATACTTGATTGTGATCTTGTTTATTGCCCTAGAGTCTGTACACATCCTCCATTCTCCATTCTTCTTTAGTACTAATACCACTGGTACAACATAGGGACTCAGACTCTCATGGATCAATCCTTTCTGTAACAGTTCATGTACTTGTCTGTTCAACTCCTCACTTTCTACAGGTGTCATTCTGTGTGCTGCCTTATTTGGCAAACTCACTCTTGGGATCAAGTCCATCTGATGACTAATCTTCCTGACTAGTGGTAATCCATCAGGTATGTTATCGGATACAATATCCTGAAACTCATTCAACAAATATGCAACTTCTACAAGAACATCTTCTACTTCCTCTTTACTAGCTTTTGGAATTAAAGCAAAACATACATGCTCATGCCTCATACCATCTACAAAATTTCTTCCATCAACAAAAGTTATCCTTGCATTACCACATACCTTTTCTTCAGTCTCCTTCAATGGTTTTAGCTTATGTCGCACTCCATCCTTTGTCAGGGAATAGGTATTCGCATGACCATCATGTACAGCACATCTATCAAACTGCCATGGTCTACCCAACAACATATGACATGCATCCATGTATATGATATCACACAATACCTCATCTTGGTATCTGCCAATCTTGAACTTCACCAGGCATTATTCATTGACCATGACCTTGTGGTCATCCTGTACCCAGGCAATCTGATATGGATATGGGTGTTTCTATCTCTTGAGCTTCAACTTTGTCACCATCTCTTCTGACACCAAATTGTTAGTGCTTCCACTATCAATAATCACATCACAACATTTACCTTCACACTTGCACCTGGTGCGAAACAGGCTCCTCATTTGCTCAGGTTCATTCTCACCACTCAACAGGACTCTTCTGTTAATCAATGTTTCTCCTCTTTCAGCATCTTTAGAATTTGATGATCTGACATCTTCATCTACATGTGCAACTCTGGCCTAGCCATCATTTCTCCTATCTGTTTTGCCTTGGCATTGAGGACATTCAAATGCCCTATGACCTTCTTCTCCACGGTGAAAATATGTTCCATGGAAGCCTCCTCTTCCAGATCCTTGTACTCTTCCTCTTCCTCTCTGATCTCTATTATTCTGATCCTGGAAGCGATTGGAATTATTTCCACACTGATTCTAACCGCTACTGGCCTCATCCTTCTTTTTCAAATTTTTATTTTGGCCACCATATGACCGTCCACCAGATTGTCCACCGTGACCTCTTCCATTTTGTCTACTCTCAAACTTCTTATTCAACTTTTCCTCTACTTTTAGGGCAAACTGGTATGCCTCTTCAATATTGTTCATTCGAACTAGATTCAACTCCTCCTGAATGCTTGGCCTTAACCCATTAAGGTATCGGGCAACTTTCTCCTTATCAGCTTTTGCATGGCCTGTTCTGATGAGAAGTCGATAGAACTCCTCTGTATACTCCTGAATAGATCTTCCTGCTTGCTTCAAACTCTACATTTTCTTTAGTAGGTCAAGCTCATAATCAACAGGAATGAACTGTCGCTTCAATTTATCCACCATCCGATCCCATCTCATGATTTTCTCCTTTCCCTTTCTATTTCACTCCAACTAAATCTCTTGCCACCATATCTTCACATGACCTTTCAGTCTCGCCTTCACAAATTTGACCCTATCAAGATCCTCAACATCTTCATACTCAAAATATTTCTCACATTCATTGATCCAGTTGATCAATTCTTCTGGGTTAAGATTCCTTGAAAATGTAGGAACCTCAATCTTAGGTCTCTTCCTGATCTTGGAAAGGGCTCGAAAAAGCCTTTCTTCTTCTGGGTTCCAAAGTTCGCCTTCTCCTTCCTGATCAAAGTTTTCTTCTGCTTCATCATCACTTTCTTCTCTTACATTAAGATTCATTCCTCTGCGAATCTCTTCTTGCAATGCTCGCACTTATCTCTACAGCTCTCTAACCTCAGGTGTCACAACACCAGCCCTTCTGCCATGTTCTCTTCGTGGAGGCATTTTCGTGATGCACGCTAAAACCCTAACCACGGTCCTAGTGCAAACTACCTCATAGTCAATGATCTATTTACACACTCAGAAAAACCTTCTCTGATACCACTTGATGAAGGGTGCTCCCCTTAATACCACAAACACATAACAGACATAGAGAAACAACAACAATAATATGCAAGAACAGAAAATTGGCTTCTTATTATCTCCACAAATGTGGAATTACAAATTTTCAGAATTACAACATGCAAAGCCACATGGGCATTCCCTTACAATATTCTGTAGGACAAAGCCTCAAACTATTACCCAGATCTACTACCCAGAACTATTCTGAACTGCCTAAGACAATAATACAGCCTTCCTTATATAGGCAATTTTCCACTGCCTGGGAAGGTTCCAAAATTTTAGCCAATAAGGCCGACCAAACTTAGAATTATTTTATTTTATATTTTATTACATCATAGTTGGCTCAAGATAACCTTTGAAACCCGAACATAAATTTTGAAGAAAATTATTTTCCACCATTTCAGGTGGCCCAACTTCCGAAGACCATAAGTCATCACTAGTTGACCTGATCGACTATTATAACCCCATTTCAGAAATGCCACGAAGTACTCTACAGGATTGACCCGCGCAAGCGCCCGTCACTAAAATTTTCAACCTCATCTGGGGCCTCTAAAGCCTTCAAAACTGAGTTCAAAGTTTCTGTACCCTACTGCCAATACCAAAAATCTTCAATATCTTCCAATATACACTTGATCTGGCAATGAAACTTTACTGGCAGACTTATATGACCAAAATGAACCTCCAAGAAAGAAATCAGATCATTCTGAGCACATACAAAAATTACCAAAAATAGTAACTTTCCATAAATAGCAGGTCTGCACAAAATAGCCCTTATTGAATATAAAAATAGAAATATTTTTTTTGGGTGATGCAAGATTGCTCTTACACCCAGGATGCTCCTGCATCAAGATTGCTTGGAGGCTTGTGAGCTCTAGTTTAGATCTACCTTAGTTTTAAGAAGGACATCCTCCATCCCTTCCCTGGATCACTTTAGATGACATCTAGATAGAGATAAGTACATATTGTACATTTAAGTAAACAGTTAACAGAAATAGAGGATTGGATGTAGTTTGTAGATTAAGAGTAGGTTAAGGTTAGTGAACATGGGTTGAATGATTAAGATTAGATGGGAGACTAAGACTAAATGGATGAATGATGTTTCATGGATTTGATGGTGGCTTAGCCTAGGAGAGACTGATGCACTACTAGAAACTCTAATTAGATCAATGGAAGGGAGTTACTCCCAGCTTCTCTCTAAGATACTCAAAAGTATCCTTCAGAAAAGGCTTTTTGAAAATGTCTTCTAGTTGTTCTTTTGTGCTCACATAGTCCAAATTTACTTCTTTCTCTGCAACTTTCTCTCATAGGAAGTGATACTTTATCTCAATGTTTTATGTCTTTCAATGCATCACAAGGTTCTTTGACATATTTATAGTGCTAGTGTTGTCACAATGAATAACAATAGGGTAATCAATCTAAATTCCAAAATCCTTTATCATATGCTTGATCCACACAATTTTAGAACAATTTAATGTTGCTGTTACATACTTTTCTTCTATTGTGGATTGAGAGATACAATTTTGTTTCTTGCTTTTCCAAGTGACTAGTCTATCTCCAAGAAATAATGCTCCTCTTGAGGTGCTCTTTCTATCATCAATGCAACCTGCCCAATCTGCATCTATATACACATGAAGTTCTACAATTTTTGAATTAGGATACCATAAATTATAGTCTATAGTTCCCCTCAAATATCTGAATATCCTTTTTACTACCATGAGATGAATTTGTTTATTTTCTGCTGCAAATCTTCCAACAATACCAACTACATTAGAAATATCTGGTCTGGATTGAGTAAGATATATGAGTTTACCAATCATAGACTTATATTGGGTTTTGTCCACTTCTATAGAATCATCATCTTTCGAAAGTTTTCTTCCTATTATCATAGGGGTACTTACTAGCTTGCAATCATCCATCTTCATTTTCTTTAACATTTCTTTCACATACTTAAAGTAATTAATGAAAATACCTTTGTCTATCTAGTGCATATTCAATCCCAAAAAGTACTTGATAGGTCCAATCATGCTCATTTCAAATTTGCTATGCATCTCTTTAGAAAAATCTGCACTAAGTTTGTCATTACCACCAAAAATAATGTCATCAATAAAAATAGCAACTAGTAATAATCCATCAGGTGTATCTCTTATAAATAAGTTACAATCTGGTACTCCTTTCTTAAATCTGTTCTTTTTTAAGTAACCATCTATTATTTCATACCATGTTCTAGGGCCTTGTTTAATTCCATAGAGGGCTTTCTTTAGTCTTCATACCATATCTATTTTGTCTAATAAACTAAATCCTTCAGGATGCTCTATGTAGACTTCTTCCTTCAACTCTCCATTCATGAATGTTGACTTAACATCAATCTGATATACTTTAAAGTCTTTGAATGTTTCATAGGCTACAAATAACTTTAGGGCTTCCAATCTGCTTATAGGGGAAAATGTATTAGAATAATCAATTGCTTCTCTCTGTGCATATCCTTTACATACTATTCTTGTTTTTTTTTCTTACTACACTACCATCTTCATTCATCTTGTTTTTGCATATCCACTTGGTTCCAATCACATTTTTGTCACTAGGCCTAGGGACTAGTTCCCATGTATCATTCTTAACTATCTAATCTAGTTCTTCTTTCATTTCTTCATGCCAATCTAAATCATTACATGCATCTTCAACACTTAAAGGTTCAATTTGTGAAAGTAAGCATACCTCTTCATTAACTGTTGAACTTTTTTCTTTTGATCTTGTCATGACTTTTCTTTTCTGATCTCCAATGATGTCTTCTTTTGAATGGTATCTAGATATGAATTCTGTAACATTAGGTGAGACTATCTCATCTGTCTTTTGTGATTCTTCTTCACTTATTTCAGGTTCATTGAATAATACATCAATGTTGTCAAACAATTCTTCAATAATTGTTTCTCTACTGGTAGGTCCAAGTTCTTCTTCAATCATGATATCTCTCTTGAATCATAAAATTTTCATCAATATTTACATGTGCACTTTCAATGATCTTCTTCATTCTTAATTTGAAACATCTATAAGCTTTACTTTTAGTAGGGTAACGAAGAAAAATACCTTCATCGGTTCTTGCATCAAACTTGTTGATAGCTTCATCTTTCTTTATATAACAATTGCTTCCAAAGATTCTAAAGTATTTTACTATAGGTACATATCTAAACCTTATCTCATAAGGTGTCTTGTTTGCACCTGGCCTTAATTGAATTCTATTGATAGTATAGATTGTGGTATTGATTGAATCTCTCCAATAGGTGTGTGCAACTTTTCCTTCAATCATGATAGTGCGCGCTATGTCAAGCATGATCCTATTTCTTCTTTTTGAAATTCTATTTTTCTGAGGGGTTCTAGGTTCACTCAGTTGTCTCTTTATCCCATGTTCTTCGCAATAATCATAAAATCTATCAAAGGTGAATTCTCCTTCTCTATCTGATCTCAGACATTTTATCTTTAATCCAGACTCATTTTTAGCTTTAGCTTTGAATATCTTGAACTTCTCAAATGCTTCAAATTTACCTTTTAAGAATGCAACCCGCATCATTCTAGAATAATCATCAACAAATTAAATAAAGTACCTTTCACCATAGCATGATCTTGTTTGAGTTGGTCCATATAAGTCTGTATGCACTAGATCCAATTTGTTCTCTACTGAATTATGCTTGCTTCTTAATGAGTTCCTTACATGTCTTCCCATCACATATTCCCTACATATTGTATCAATTGGTTTTGCAATACTAGAGAGGTCTCTTACTTATTATCATTTCTTATCTTTACTATATTGTCAAATTTGATGTGACATAGTCTTTTGTGCCATAACCAACTATCATCTACTTTAGCAACAAAACAACTTGCTTTAGAATTAAGCTAAAAAACATTACCTTGTGTCTTTGAACCTGATGCAATCATTACTCCTTCTTTGTTATTAATGATTCACTTATTGTTTTTGAATTCCATCTGATATCCTTTTTCAAGCAACTATCCAACACTTAGTAAGTTATGTTGCAAACCATCAACATATAGAACATTATTAGTATTATTCTTTCCATCCAAAGTGATAGCTCCTCTACCTGTTATACATTTAGGAGTGTTGTCTCCAAATATAACCATGCCACCTTTGTACTTATCTAGATGTACAAATCTATCTTTGTCTCCTGTCATGTGATGTGAACAACCATTGTCAATGATCAAGTCTATTTTGATGTTTTCTTTTGAAATTAATGCTAACTCTTATGCTTTCTTTTCATCTTCAATATCCATTTCATCAAACATTTTCTCCATGTCTTCAATAGAGATGAATCCAATTACATCTTGTCCTAAATCTTCATCTGATACTCCATCTTCAACATAGTAACATTCTTTTGTATACTTAGGCTTGAAATTTGTTTTGAACTTCTTGACTCTTGTAGGATACTTAGATGCAAAATGAGCAATGTTGTTGCATTAAAATCATTTGAATGGTAACTTACCTTCATATTTTCCTTTTCCTTTTCTCTCTTTCTTAGCAATCATAACAATGAAATCATCTAGTTCTTTATCCTCATCTTCATTATCAAAATTATGAGAACTGTTCAAGCATTTCTTACCATGGACTGAGGCTTTGAATGTTGTTTCACTTTTAGGCTTTGTATTCAATCTTGATATCTTGAACGCTGAAATTTTTCTGATTAAGGGCACTCTTTTGAAGTCTTTTGAAAACTGCATAGTCTCATTTAGAATGTTTATCTTTCTCTCATGTTTTGTTGTCAGATTAGTCATCAATTTATCCATTATGTCTTCTTCTGAAATTTATCCACCATTGTTCCCTATTCCTGCAATTGCTTCATTAATTATTTTATTGTAGTCTTTGTTGTTCTCTTCAGGAATTATCCCCAAAATATTATATATTTTCTTCCATGTCTTTCTGTATGCATTCTTGGCTTGAATATCTCCTTCAAACATGTCTTCAAGATACTTCCATATTTTGTAGGCTCTATCTACTTTCTTGATCTCTGAAAACTCATAGTTAGATAAGGCACTTATAAGGGCCTTCTTAGGCAATTGCATTCTGAGTGAACACTTCCTTTTGCTTAATAGTTGCATCATCTTTTGCAAGATCTTTTAGAGAGTGAATATGAACTTCTTGAGTAGCTAATTCAAAAATTTCAAAACCAATGCACTGCAAATGTGTTGTCATTTTGTTCTTCCGGACTAGATAATTCTCTCCTTCAAAATTAGGACTTTCTTTTCTAAAGATCTGCATTTGATCAACCTCAAACTATTAAAATTTCTCTTCGAGGCACTTGGCTCAGATACCAATTGTTAGGAATATTCCCATGAGATAACTGAGAGTGGGGGTGAATTAGTTATCTACAAGATTCAATTCTTTATCAAATTAAGTATAGAAGAACACTAAGCACATACACAATAAGATAACACTTAACACAACACCACAATTTTGGTTATGGGGAAACCCAAATAGGTAAAAACCCTAGGGTGAATTATTACCCACTATAAATTGTACTAGAGTATAATGATCCTTGTTAGAAGATCTTACAACCCTATTAGGAGTTGATCTTTACAATGCATAAAGTACAATGAGCTAGTCAAGGGTTAGACCTTGTTAGGAGTCTTTTAAAAATAACCTTGTTAAAGGTGAGGACACACTATCTGAGTGCACACTACTCACATGATAAAGGGTGCCACCTTCTACATAAAAGATACACACTATATCTGGATCTTAGTGAACTGGAAAGTAGACCTGCTATCTTGATCAGTTCCAATGAATAGCGTATACTCTATGCTTCTTCACATATATCTTTTCTGGGCCAATACTTCACACTTTCTACTCTGCTCTTTTCTTTTACTTTATTTTTCACTCTTCTTAGTGATTACAACTGACCGGCTATAAGTATCCTTCTCCACATGATATAATCAAGCTAGCCTATTAGAACCTTCTTGAAATCATAATAGAGAAACAATACAACTCTCCAATAAGATCTCCAATGGCTATACTAAGCACGTAACACAAAAAGGGACCGTCCAACCCAATATGAATAGACATGTCGCTACACATAGTCGGCTTCAATAAATTAACATAAATTTTCTTCTCAAGTTTAAGTCCACTATGCGCTCTTAACCAAACATTGTTAGCTCATCAATAAACATGAAACCAAACACGCATATGAAAATGATAGGCACAACTACTAAAAAAATATAAACACTGTCAGCTCCATCAAGAAATCTCAGGAAACTGTAACTAGCAAATATAAACTTCATAACTCAACTTGTACTATATAATAAACTCTACGTTCATGAACATGGCTTCAAAGACATGTATACAACACAAATATAAATGCACAAGGCTCCAACATAATCATACTGATAAACTCATACAAAACTCTACCTATAACACTGACATGAACACTATTGTTACAAACAACTACGCAACTGTCGATGCTCAGAATCAACCTTTGCATCTATGATATCATGATAATAACATATCCATACAAGATATGCTCAAGGATCTCTGCATAGAACTACAATGCATGCTGCTTACCAAATGTTGTCATCAATGACAAACATATAGTCAACACTGGCTTGCTGGCAAATCTCCAACTGTTTCTAGTTCTAGTCTTTACTGTTATTCCTTTATTTAGCTAGTAGTTTGAACTCACTTCTTGTGAATTCTTTTTGTGCCATCTTTTAAGACTTGATGTTACTTTAACTATCAGTTTAGGGTCCTATCCCATTTGATTAAATTAGAACTTTACTTGTACCATTTTTTTCTATGTGCTCGTACTATAATGTATCTATCGTGATGCATCCCAAGCACAAGAGAGACCTCAAATAAGGAAATATAATCCTTGAAGTACAAGTCACATAACTGAAGCAATATGAAATAATAGAGAAGAATGCAAGATCCACATTCAATTAACATGAAATCTAGTACAGTAAATCCACAACATGCTTATTATACTTTGAATTTTAAGCTACCACTAAAATTCCCAAAAGGAGATACCACTAAGGATCAATTGCAACATCTTATAAAGCCTTTGCAAGCATCAAGTTGGTCTTAGAAAGATTACATTCTCCAAGAAAAAAAAATGTATTACATTATGAGTTACGACCTAAATAATAAGAATCCATCACAAATGGAAGTAACATAATATGTAAACCAATAATAAGGTTAGCCATAGGTCAGGGAACATCAAGACACAAGCCTCAAAGGTTCATCAATGCAAAAAATCATTCATGAGATTGGAAAGCATAGATTGATCATAAAACGTGAAGAATAGTGATGTCCCACCAAGAATCCAAGATATCACAAGAGAGAAGAAATGAATCAAGTTGAAAACCTAAGTGAAGGTAAAACATGATGCTATGAACACTCCATGAAGTGTGCACAAACAAATGATCCAAGCTGAAGGAACTATGAAAGAAACTCAATGATTGCAAACTAAAGAACAAGAAAATAAAATATTTTGGTTGATGCAAGATTTCCTTGAAACCAAGATGCTCATGCATCATATTGATTCCACTAAAAGGTCAAAAAATCTTACATTGTTCTAAGAATGATAAATGTGCCAAAACATTGTCATGTCCACTGAAGTTTCAATATGCTTATGTTTTTAATGTCAAAAATACTAATGTCATGGCTTGAGCCCATGAAAATACATGTAGTTCTAATAATCCATAGAGAAATTCAAGTAAGTTATTAAAAATATTTATGTTGAATTCTTACCAGCAATTTTTCTAGAGTGTGTGCAAGTTAGTCATTATGTAAGGAATTTTTCTAATCTATGACCTAGAAATAAAAATTAACTATTTAAATAACTAATTTTTTTTGTTTAATCTTTTGATGTGTGTCCAAATATACATTTTAGAATGGGCATAACTAATCTAATTTCAAAAGGGGGCAAAATTAGCAATAAAAATTAATCAAATTCACAAAGCCAAACAACAATCAAGATCAAACCATCACAAAATCCATCAAAAACCTTATATGATGACTTTTTTCATGTGTAGATATTTTCAAAATGATCAACTTTAATTTTTATTCACTCAAAATTCTAGAAACATAAGGTTGCTCCAATGAGAACAGAGTGAGAGTTTTTCAAACATGGGTAATTTCTAGATATCTAGATTGTTATATGTAATCGGTAAAGGGGCAAGATTTATTTATGGTAAGCATAAGGGTTGATCATGGTTTTTTCCTCTCACATCACTAGGTGAAATGTGGACATATAAGAAATTTATTATGATGATATGATAAATCCTTTGGTAAAATATGAGCTCTTAGAGGAAAACGGTGATAACATAAATCAAGAGAGGTAGGGCCATGTACATATAATTACTATTTCAACCAAAAAATGTGGATGAAAGAAGGCTCTTAGAGTACAGTCATCGTTGTCAGTGGAATTTTTAGTTCATTGAGTACTCTCTTCCACCTTTTCATTTGCAAAGAGAATGTTGCATTTACCCATTCACATGTACCAAAGACTAAGAATCTAGGCTTAGGCTTTGAATTGTAGGTCTCTGAAGAAAATACCCACACAATGAACTAGGGAGCATCGAGGAAGTGGAAATCACTTTGAGTTATACTTTACACTATCATCGTGAAGCTTGACCAAAGTGTCATAGTTAACCTTATGGTGAGCGAGGTCAATTTATCTATTTCATTTTCTTACATCGAGGAAGATCTTCTTGTTGTGCTAGATAATAGATTTTCAAGAAGAAAGATGATGGAATCTTCAGAATAGTAACTCATATTAATTTTGAATACGATGCCTCTCTACCTTAAATGGATTGATTGAATGTTATTGTTATTATTTTTGTTGTTAATTTTAAAGAACTATATCAACTCATGATATCAATGTATGATTCAATCATTAATAATTATATTTATCTTATAATGTTACCTACAAAGTTCTAGTATTTTGCACCTTTGTTTGTTTTTATTTGTGATTTAAATATGGATTCTTGGTTTGCAGTCTATACACTATAATTACTATTTTCTAAAAAAAATACTCTTTTTTAATTTTTCCCAAGATGTATAAAAGTGGTAGAAAATGGGTGGGTTCAAGATGTGACATATTAACAAATTTGTGCTATATAAATATCATCTTTAACTATCATGTTACTATTATAATTGACTAATTTATTAAGTTATCAATTTTATTGTACAAAAATAAAAAATAAAAAGTAATTTTTTTTATTGTCTCCTATAATCTGGACAATAGATAAATCTTGTGTAACAATGCAAGAATTTTTGGTTAACTACAAATGTACTTTTAGTTAAAAACAAGATCGGTGTTACAAGGAGAGTATGTACCTTATGATAAATATGTGACTTGCACAAGTTGAAAGTAATGTGGACCAAGAAATCCATAGGAAGTATGAGCATAAGATAATGATAATATTATGGACCATTGCATTAAACTAAAAATTTTGTCTATACTTTGGTTTTTACTAACAATTGTATTAATCAACTAACAAAATTATCTATTGTATGCTCAAATTAGATCTAAGATGAGAATTACAACTTTTCCCTATGATAAATATAAGCTTAAATATTTACTTTTCTAGTATATATTAGCATTATAATAATTATGTAATGACATATCAATTCTAACTGTATTTCTAATTAAACTAAAGATCTATTTATTATTATATTATATTTATCCAAAGATTTTAATCCAACCACTAGTTGAACTATAACGATAATTATTTTTATTTTATAATATTATTATATTTATTTGTAATAATAATAATTTTTAAATATTTTTAAAAATTATTAAATTATATTATATATTATATTATATATTATATTATAATATATAGTAAATATTAATATAAGTTAATAATTTATTTAAATATAATATATGTTATATATGTGTATTATTATAAATGTGTTTTTTATTTATTTTTATTGAATATATTTTATATAAGTTACTAATTTTTTTTATAAATCTTATAAATATACATGTTATTAAAGATACATTTATACTTATATTATATATAAATATAATTTTTTTACTTTTCAATATTAGTTTAAAAATATCCTTTAAATATTTTATACGTCTTTAATCATTTTATTAGATATATCTATTTATAGATTTGTAATATGAATACAATACAAACTAAATGGTATTATTCAAATTTTACGAGAAAAATCAATTATATGTACTACTATGAACTTCCTATTAGGTCTTGGTCTATTTTAATTTATAGTAATAAAAGTTGTCATTATTTATTTATTTATCTAAGAATGTTTTACTTTTCATTTATAATAAAATTTAAGACTACAAAGTAAAAATACATGTGACTCAACAATAAACGAAATGGAGAGTTGTAGAAGCACCCCAAAAATGGTGAATAGGTCAACTAGGCAATTAAACATGCAGCCAAAGATTTAGGTAATGGTACTTAAAAATTGGTGTTTTGATATTGAGAAATGGGAAATACAATCCAAAAAATACATTAATCCAAAAAAAATTCAAGAATTTTGTATGAACTTGAGATAAAAACATTAAGTCCCTCATGTTCTAAAGAAAACCTCAATTATGGAGAAAAACAAGACAAAAGAATTTCCACTTTGTTAGTTCTTGTTGACGGCTTTTGGAACTATACGCAACGAGTAGTTTTTAACAAATGATTAAAATATGCAAGTTTTCAACTAATCAAAGTTCATCAAGTTTTTAATAATAACATATTTTAAAATTGGATAAAGTCAAGTTGTAATTTTTTTAACAAAACAAGTTTTAGAAATTAGTTTCTTGAAGTCTAATTGGCTAAAAACATTTAGCAATATGAGCCCTTTTTCGGAAGGCAACCTGCACAGAAAACTTTATAAACTTTTTCGGAGCGCCTATTATGTTTCCAAGCTTGTGATAGCTATGCGTGTTTGATTCACATGAGTAAAGCAATGGAGGGGAAGAGGTACGTCTATATGAGTGCTATTGAGAATGACCAGAGAAGAAATATCAATGTTGCTCCTTTAGAGCTCGCAGAATAGCTACGTAGGAGAAGAATATGTGACGTAAGATCAGATTAGTGTTATAAGTGATTCTATGTGACTGTATATCTGTTAGCTTGGAGCAAGGATATTAAATTGCATTTGCGGATTCATCATTGCATTGAGATCAATAATAGAAAAATTAATTTTAAGTGTGGTCTTTTCCATTTACATCTTAGTTTATCGTGATCATGAACATGAGACAACAACAGTTTAACAAAGTGTCTTAGAAAAATCGATTGCAGATATGAAGATATCTGAGGCCCTCAGGAAGGCTCCAAGTTGTGTCTATGCAATTGCCCCATGTTATAGAGAAAGAGTAAGTGATTAAATTTGTCTTGAATCATTCTGGACGTGAAGTTATTTTTGGCTTGGTGGGTTGTTATTGTTATGTATTTTGTGGTCGACCTGCAATCTTGTCTTATGTACCATTTGGCACCTTTTTAACACTCTTGATCTGTGATTATTTTGCATCTGGAATGTGCACATGGTTTTTGGTCTATTTGCAAACAAAGAAGTGTGGCATTTCAATATGGTGGTGTTTGGAGAAAATTTTGCCACCTTCGAGGAGTCCTATGTACCATCCCGACATCCAGTAAAAGACATTCCTGCCACAACCTAGATGTGCAAGCCCCTGCTTTCCCAAGTTCACACACGTTCAACCTTCGGCCTATCAACTTCCTACCATGTCACTCTGATTTCCTGCTAACTGACCTCATGCAATGCCCTGCATTCAACTCCGTCTTCAACAACACAACCCAAAATGCCCACCAAAAACTGTCTACCGATACACTTCCTTAATATTGTGCCCACCTTGGTACTTACATTGAACCTTCCTCAAATCATGTACCAGACACAATCCTAGACCAAACTGTATCAAACTTCTCTCAGTTTTACACCTCAGATGATGTACCAAACACCAACTTACACTACTCTGCTCCAAGCAGCCCAAAATTTTACCTCGGATGATGCACCAAACATCAACCTACACCACACGGTACCGAACAGCCCAAACTTTACCGATTCATGATACTGTTGCCTAGCTTTCTACCATACCCACCAAGCGAACTTATCACACCACCAGCCCATTGCACCTCAGATTCACCCACACAAATCCTACACAACACCATACCACATTGCCCCGTGTTTACACCTCAGACTTACCCTTACAAGTCCTATGCCCCACTGCACCATGTAGGCCAATAGTTGAACCTCGGATTTATGTCAGACAACTCGTATACCGCACCACACCTTGTGGCTCCAAAACCAATCATTTCCCTGCAAATCTCATCCCATAACAGTTGCTCTACCTTGCTTCCTCTTGCAGCGTTTTTATTTCTCGACAGATCAACTCCATGCCAAGATTCTACTCCTCGCTACTCCATGCAGCCCTTGATTTCTTCTTGGATAATATCCTAGACACCATCCTACTCCACACTGAGAATGACCACCGTAGACACCCTGCAGCCCAACTTTTACTCCTAGGAACTACCCCATACAGCTCCTACGCCACACAGCTCCTCGCAGTCCATCCAAATTGGTCTTACATGTCTCTGACAATGCCGACTTCTCTAAACTTGTACTATCATGAACCATAACAACTTTTGTTGCAACACGTCCATCACGATATTATGACCTTGTGACACCTTGCCATATCTTGACTACCCAAGGCAACTTCCAATTCTGAACCCAAGTCAACACTATAGATATCAACTCACTACGACCTGGAAATCTACTTGACCATTATTTTTCTCTGATACCGACTATCACAAACTTTTAATTCCACGCTGCTCTACCAAATGTTAATTGTGCTCTTTCGTATTTTTGTTGTAGACCAAGGTGTCACCCAAATACACCATCATAGACTTCTCCAATAAAGGACGGGACACGTCAATCATCAGTGTGAAAAATGTTTCTACTGCATCGCATAGCCCAAAGGCCATCTCCATAAACTCATATGACCCATACCTAGTCACACGTGCAACCTTCTCTTCATCCCCAGCTACAATCCTCGCTTGATATTAGCCTTGCTTAAGATCAAGTTTGTTGAAATCCCTTGCTCCCAACAAGCGATCAAAACAATCTGCAATTAGAGGTAGGTGATATTTGTTTTCGATGGTTAACTTGTTTAGAGCTCTGAAGTTGATGCATAACCTCAATGTTCCATATTTATTCCGACAAAACAAGGAGAATGGCATGGTCTGATATATCCCACCTCAAGCAACTCTTCTAGATGCTTCTTAACTTCAACCATCTCTGGACCAGACAATCGATATGGTTCTTGGTCTAGAGCCTTGCCCCCGGCACTAACTCAATTTTGTGATCTATAGCCCTCCTTGGTGGGAGTTGAGTGGAAAACTTGATAGGCATATCAAACAGTGGTGAGATTTTGTGGCTGATGCAAGCTCGAGGTCCCTATCTCAGTGAAGTGAAGCAGCTAAGCCAATGTTGGAAATGACTCCAGGGGAGTTGTCAAAGATCTTAAAGCTGGACAAATGAGGTACCTAGTCCCAAGGTGGGAGGAAACAACACAATGGTTGTCTAGTGACTATGTGGGAGACAACACTGCAATGGGTTGTTCAAGTAGGAAAGCTAAAGCTTATGGTGAGCTATGTGGGTGAGTGTTGTAGAATTGGATATCCATGAATGGTAGATCCATGGGGTGTTGCACTGGGTGCACATTCAAGCTGCCTAGAAGACTGGATTGGCATTGGAATCAGGTATCTCAAGTGCCATGGGGTCTAGGATGGCAGTTGGAATACGGTGTTTCAAAGAGTGCTCAAGGTGAGTTGAGACATGAGCCGAGTCTATCTCAAGGTGAGCTGAGACACGAGCTGAGTCTATAGGGGTGATAAAAATAGTAAGTTTTGGTGCATGACTAAAATGGTGTGATATGGTCCATAGGCAAGCTGCTAGAGTGGTACAACCGAGTTGGAAAGTGAGTACAATGACCAAAGGATTGGGTAGATCATGGAACTAGACAATTGTGCTCAAGCAGGTATGCATTACACAGGGAATCCATCGAGGTAGGATTGTGGGTGTGCATGGTGTTGGTCTCAATGCATTAGATGCATGAGTAATAGAGTTCACCAACAAAGTCATGTAGATAGAGACTATGGGTCAAGGCATTTAGCGCTTAGTGGTTTGATTTAGAGCTAGCTATGGTGGTTAGCTATCACGTGGGGAATGGATTAGTGCTTCAAGGTCTACGGTGGACTGGACGATACAAACATGGCGTGACAGTGGCACAAAGGCATTGGGTGTGCTAAGGTACCACTACTTTGAGGAGATAATAAGGGATTCAAAATCTATAAGGTGCATTATTCTTTGTAAGGGAAATCAAAACTCTTTCTTCAAAAGAATACATACTATTGGTGATGTAAGGGAGATACTCTTTATGGAGATACAAGATTTGATAATGATTATATCTAGGATTGAAGTTACTATCATTGTCATGGAAACTCAATTTAACATCATTAAGTTTATTTATGAAAATATGGGAAAAGAACTTGTTCATAAGTGTCTCGAGGTCGTATTAATTCCTCTAGTGCTACCTTGGAAGGTTATAGAGTAACAGGTTCACTTTTGAAGGTTGATGGCATCAGAAGATGGAGGAACTTCCATAATCTCAAGTCATCTTCTTGCTTGGAGATAATGTTTTTCATGAGAAGCATTTTTTTTAAAATTTTATTTAATTTTTCTTTCTAATGCTGACAAATTTTTAGAATGCATGCCTTGTGAAGAGTCATTTTGGAGACTGGTTTGAGGTTTTGTATTGCACTCAATATGGATTGTTGTCCAACAAGCTTCAGAGTATATGATCGAGAATTGTACACTTTCATGGTCAATAGACAATAATATAGATACATTACATCTCCTAGGGATCATTGTTGAATAATTCAAGCCTCTGTGATTCGAGAGTTCTGGACTGACAACTTATGAACATATAACTTAAAGCTACACCTTTCAAAGGGTCAGGAGACAACTTGATAGAGCCTTGCTTGGTTCAAGATTTTCCAAAAAAGATTTTTTCTCTAAATATGTATTGGAATCATTAATCAGCATTAATCATTAGAAATGAGATCCCCCATTTATATTCTAACCAGTTCATAACTCTGAGACAAAGCCTTCACCCATTTTTTTTATAAAAATAATTTAATCAACCATTAATCAAAATCCCTTCATATAAAATATAATATCATTATAAACCATAACTTCAATTTTAAAAACTTCAAACTGTTGGACTAACTCTAATTTATCCTACATAAAGAAATTGAGAATCATGCCATCCTCAAATACATTAGGGAAATCAAACTGATAAAATGAAAGGAATAATTTTAACGACATTGGTCAGACCGCACCATCCAAACGAACCAACGACACGCATGTTCAAGTGGAACTTTCCTTCCACCGACAACCTATTCATGTACTTCTGTACCATAAAGCATTTAGCTGAACAAAAATAAAACATAGAAACCCATCATAATAAGAGCGCTTCATCAAAGCCTCCAACGATTGACCTAAAATGGAGCAGCCGGAATAGGCCCGCTTTCTCCAAACTCTCCATTCCATTACGGCGATCATGCTGCTGGTGCAGGTGCGGGGGAAACACCAGAAAACAGATATTTGATCGAGTATAATGGTGATGGTGCTGGTGCAAAAGGCAAAGAACTTTCAGTAACTGTTATTTTGAGCTTCTGACCGCTTTGGCAATGCTCCCCCACTCCGCAGAGGAACCACATATTCCCAGTGGCTTTCAATACTATCTTATCCTGACCGCTTTCCAATATTCCCGAATTTGGCGTTTGGACGCAGTTCTGGAATGCCGAGCCGTTTACCATTATGACGTTGTGATAACCGTGAGCGTAGTTGAACACTGTGACGAGCACACAATACACATTTACAGACAATGGGTGTTAGTATTATCATACCGTCCATTCAAAATGAGACTCTTTAACTTAATTCAAGAAACAAAGAGATCTATAGTTATATATAAGAATGAACTTAAAGGAGGATGAATATACCGAGTGTGTCTCCAACATGGAATTGTTTGGTTTTTGCCCAGGCCTGGTAGTCAAAGCCAAGTGTCCACCCATCCTCGTCGCCGACTGTAATAACGTTTGCATTGGGTGCAGCATTGACGATAACTATTGATAGTACAGAGGCCAACGTAATAACAGAAACCATGAATTTCGTTGCCATGGAGCTCTCTCTCTATAACACCACCTTAGATGATTCGAAAGCTCTTCTACAGATGGATGGGAGGAAATGAGGTGCGCATGAACATTTATAGCTTTATCTCTTTGAGTAACGGCGATAAAGCCGGAACCGAACGGCGAGTCGAATGTATTCCACTGTGGTTAACGTCGCCGAACACGTTTGATACCTAAAATCAAAATGAAGATCTTTGAAAAGACCGACACCGTTCTGCTTTCCACGTGTCTCTGGATAGCGTGGATTATTTGTCTTGTTTGGACCGCACTAAGCGCGAGAGGCTGTCTTATTAGCAGGCTTTTTGATGCTTCCATAGATAGCTCTATGTTATTAGATACAATTGTAGGTATATGCCATTTGATGAAACGCTTGAATTAAATAAGATGAATAAGTTTCATCAAAATATTTGTTCGCTTCCGTTGGGTTTAAATCGGCACACTATCTGTATTGATGTGTTAAGACTGATGCATATTATAAATAGGCGGGATGATGGATAAGTAGTTAAAATAAATTTGCCACCAAGTGTAGAGAGCGAATGGTTGTCAGGTTACACATGATGCCTACTTTTGTTTTTATCATTCTACTTGGGTAAGGTCCTCACTTACAAAGTTTTCACCATTGGAAAAACTTTTATCTTCAAACCTTTTTAGTCTAATATTTTTAATTTTAAAGTTTACAATTTTTAAATTTGGGGTGAAGTTTATTGACTGAGGGTAATAGGGTGAATAAGTAGATTTGGGCTATAAGATGATAAGAAGAGGATGCAGGATTCAAGCCTCAAATTCTATATCAATGTAATGGGATCTCATTTAAAATGATTATGGAATGTTAATACAAGCTTATTGTGATGGGTGGATTTTGTAAAAGTATGGATTTGATAGTTTTGATGGTGGATAGATGTAGGGTAAGGGATATGGTGTTGGAAAATATTTGGATGCAAAGATTCGGAAGAGAGTGATTGGGGGATGTTTCCAAGAGCAACATTGACAAATATTGTAATTGGTGTTGAATGATAGAAGATAAATAGATGGAAGATATTAGGATTGTGGAGAAGCTAAGATATGTATTATTGGAACATAGTGACCCAAAATAGATTTAGGAGATGGAGGAGAGTGGTGTTTAATATTCTTCCATTGTGGATTTTTAGTTGCCTAGGATGTATAAAAGTTTACTTCTTCTTGAGGAACCACATTGCTTTTATTTTTCCTTTGGTGGGCCTTTAAGAAAAATTTCATTTTTTATAGAATAATGATTTATTTGAGTTTGTATTTTTCGGAGACATAGACAGTGGAAGTGTAACTTTATGTATTTTTTAATTGGCACACACATTTCTTCTTGTAGTAATTGTATGTGTACAAAGAGGTGAAAGATATCTGTGGAATATGAATGGAATGATAAAGGTAAGATTGTTGGTAGGGTGTATACATGCATGTACTTTTGTTGATCCTAATTAGGAATTAAAGGAGTAGAATATTTATGATAAGTGATTTGGATATGGAAGAAGCAAGTAGGATAAGATGGAGGATGATATAAGTATGCAAAAGGTCTTACAATTTAGAGGGTATGTAACATGGATTTTAGGATTATGGCACCCAAAATAGACTTTGAGGATGAAAGAGAAAAACTAACATTACTTTGGGGTTGATATGATGGATGAGTGGGGGATGATGATAAATGGTTTTGGGACATAATGCGAAGGTGTTATTGCAAATTTTGGAGTACGCTTGAGTTTTATATATTTTTACAAACATGTTAAAATGAAGTGTCGTGGGATTATGTAACCAATACCTTGTGATATTTTATTTTCTTAATATGGATTGGCTCCAACATAGCTTATTCATGTGGGCCTAATTTATTAACTTAATATTTTAATTTTCTTGAGAATTTAATTCAAAGTTCATGAGATATTATTTGTTGATAAGATGCAAGTCCATTATGGGAAGGAGGGTGGGAATTGAATATGATATGTTTTTCTATTGTATGATAAACACCATGGATGAAGGTAAGAGGAACAAGAGCTTAGATTAATCATGGTTGTATGATTTTGACAAGAGGCAATAAATGGTCATGAAGCAGATTAGATGGGATACTGTGATTGTTGTGGATAAGAGAATGATAATGGATCTTGAGATGGAGTAGGTAGAATTGAAGCATATTGATCTGGATGACTGGATTCTAATGAATCATGAGATGGAACATGTTAAATGGTAGGATAATAATTTGAGTTGATAGATATTAGTACATGTTCAGGACAACCTCATGAAAATAATATATTGGTGTGGATAACTTTCTATGATACAATACATAGAGCTTCTAACAAGATTTATAAACTCAAACTGGAGACTGGGGTGGTTAGTAATGACAAGGATATCTCTGAGACTATGATTGATTTCTTCTCCTCTCTTTTATCTAAATATTTGAATCTTCACTTGGAGAATCCAGATACACTTCTTGATTCCATTCTAGCTATTGTTGATGACGCTATTAACAAAGCTTTAATTGCTATCCCTTCCTTGGAAGAAGTCAAGTCTGCTGTATTTTCTTTTGAAGGTGATAAATCCCCAGGTCTGGATGGTTTCCCTATGTTCTTCTTTAATAAATTCTAGCATATTATTTGTAAGGACATTTGCAATACAGTTAAAGAATTCTTTGGAGCTAAATCCTTGTTGAAAGAGATTAATGTCACCTTTATTGCTCTAATTCCAAAGAAGCCTAGTGCTGATTTGGTGGACTCCTTTAGACCGATTAGCTCGTGTAATTTTGTGTACAAAAATTTATCTAAAGTTATTACTTATAGATTGCTGGCTATTCTTCCTCAGATCATTTCTCCTCAGCAAAGCGGGTTTGTTCCTAGTTGGTAGATCCTTGATTTGATTGTGAAGGTTCATGAAGTCATTCACTCCACTCAAGTCTTGCTTAACTTTGGATTTCTTTTGAAACTTGATCTTTCGGAGGCTTATGATTGGGTAGACTGGGACTTGCTAATCAAGGTGTTGAGATCCTTTGGTTTTGGTGACAATTTTCTTAAGCTGATTTTCCAGCTCATTAGCACTTCTACTACTACTATTATGGTTAATCGATCCCCCTCCAGATTTTTCAAACCTACCAAGGGGCTTCGACAAGGAGATCCTCTATCTCCTATCCTATTTTCTATCATGGTTGAATGTTTGGGACATTATCTCCAGCATTTAGTCTCTATAGGTTCTTTCAAAGGTCTCTCCCCCTCTTCTACGTCTAGACCCTATTCTCATGAACAATTTTTGGATGACACTATCATCATAGGATTTTATTCTATTCAGGAGCTGAGGGTTATTAAACAGGCTCTCTCAACTTATTCCTTAGGCTCTGGTCAAATGGTCAACTTGGATAAGAGCTCTTTATTTTTATCAATACTCCTATGGATAGGCAGATTAGAATTGCTAGAATCATTGGGTGCAGAATTAATATCCTTCCTGCTACCTATCTTGGCCTTCCTCTTCGTCTTAAACCTCCTGATTATTTTTGGGTTGGTATCATGGAAAGATTTAATAGGAAGCTTGCTGGTTGGAAAGGTGCATTGCTTAGTCAGGTAGGTAAACTTAATCTTTTGAAGACTTCTCTGCAAAGCCTCCCCATTTATGCCCTTAGCCTTTTCCAAATTCCTAGAAAACATGCAAACATTATTGAAAGAATTCAGGGAAACTTTCTTTGGTTTGGAGTGGAAGAAAAAAAGAGATTGGCTCTGGTGGCATAGGAAAACATTTGTACTCATAACAAGTGGGGGGGCTGGGTATTCGCCCTCTAAGAGTGACCAATTTGGTGCTCCTGGCCAAATAGACTTGGAGTATTTTTGGGGAAAAAATGGAATGGAATGATATTATTGATAAAAAGTATCTTTTTCCTTTTTCCCACATCTCTAAGCATTGGAAAACTACTGTAAAAGTGTAGGGATCCACCATTTGGAATTGTATACAGAATGCTAAGGAGATGGCCTTTAAAGGAGTAAAATGGTATCTTGGCAATGGCTGAAGAATCAAGTTATGGGATGATTGCTGGCTCAAAGATTGTCCTCTTAGCTTTGTCCATGCCTTTCAACCTTTAATTAACTCCTATATTTAAAGATTTGGTTCTAGGGTCAGGGACTACTAAAGGAATGGATCATGGATTGATCTTTCCTTAGTGGATGAAGCAGTTAAGTCTTTGATGCTGGACTTGATAATTTGGAAGGTTAAGCCGTCTAGAGAAGATGAGCTGATTTGGGGAATTCTTCCCTCTGGTGTCTTTAGTGTGGCCTCGAGTTATGAGCTTTTATTGAAGAAGTTGGATCCTCTCCCCTTTTGGGCTCAGGTGCTGGATAAATGTTTAATTCCTAAAATTAATATTTTCTTCAGGCTATTTTTGCAGAATAAAATCCTTACTATTGAAAACCTCCAGAAACATGGTATGATTTTGAGTAATAGATGTTTTCTTTGTAAGAAAGTGAAAGAGTCGGTCTTCCATCTTTCCATTGACTGCAACTTTACTTAAGAGGTTTGGAGTCTTTTGTTACAGTGTTGGCAGATTAATTAGTTTTTTCCAGACAATATGGAGAATTTCTATACTCAATGGAGAAAAGGAGAGGTCCCCACAGATCAGAAGTTGTGGAATCTCATTGCACCTCACGTTATATGGAGATTATGGAGAGAACACAATGACATAGTTTTCAAGAATAATGAACTCCCACCGAAGGTGATTGTTAAAAAGATTAAGGCCCCATTTTTTTGTAGAATTGGAATTTGAGTCAAAACCTGATAATCTCAAAATAAGGTTTTGAAATTCTTCTTTTGTGTATGCGAAAGATAGTTTGGACTATTTGGTTGATCAGGAAGAAGCCTGAGACAATCCATCTTCTATGTTTGGTTGCCAATGTTGATATTAGAATTAGAATTGAGAATTCCTATTTCAAATACTAGTCAATACTAGATGACATGGGGTTTGGCACAGAGCCTAAGGTATCTCACTTTTTACTATTTTATTAATTTTTCATAATAAGAAGTGTGTTCCTCTGTAATTTTGCCCCCTTGAGCATTTCTTCATGACTACTAAAGGATTTAAAAGTCGGGAAGCTGAATGAAATGTGTTGTCTTGTATGGGGAGCTTTGTGTCAATTCTTTTAAATTTGTGAGAATTTACAGTCTACTAGAGGAGATAGGTACTGGCAATATAGTAGCTATTCCCATTATTAATGAGGATGCATCATCTATTTATCAAAGTTTCACAAGAAACAATTATCCGCAAGGCAAGAAAATTGCTATCAAGGAGCCCATGCTTGTTCGAGGTGAAGGCGGTCTCCTATTTATAACTATAAACAATGCTTTGTCAATTGAAATAGTAGAGAGATTTCCTGCTCCTAAAACTACAAAGGTTATAGTTGGTAAAAAAAAAATCAAGAAATGAATGGACACCATGGATGAAGCGTATGAATCAAGAGAATGGGAAAAATGCATGTGAAATTGTACAAAGGGTCTATTGAGATCCTCAAAGGGAAATTTGATCAACCCCTTCTCCATTGTTAAAATGTACGTTGCAAGACAACACACAAAAATTGAAACTGGGCGATATGCTGAAGCAGATATTTAGCAATTCACAGACCCGATGCCTAATTAAAGGGGCACAAAAAATTCAAAACCAAAATTTGATTTCAAATTCCACCTATTGGGTGGGAAGATGGTGCCACCCATTTTAAGGCCTAAACCAGATTTTGAGTGAGGAAACCCAAATTCCAAATATGTGTTCCAAACGGTGGATTTTCTAGAAAAGCAAAAGTCCCACTGCCAATCCTGCCCCAGTTCCAGGAAACAAATGGGACCTAAGAGAAGCCTCAGGAGGAACTACAACTCATTGAATGGTTTGACGCTAGACTTCAATGCTGGTGTTTTCAATGCTGGGCCCATAAATAAAATCCCTTCTCAACAAGAGAATGCCATCTAGCTGTCTCCCCTGCCAGGATGGATAAAAATAAACTTTGATGGTGTTGCGAAGGGAAATCTGGGCCTAGTGGGTTGTGGTGGGCTCATAAGAGATGACATGAAAAATTGCCTTACCGCAATGGAAATGCCCATTGGGGTGCAAACCAATCATGTGCAAAAGCCATGGCCTTCCTCCAAATCCTTAAAATAATTAAGAAAGAGATGCCTTAGAATGTGTGGATTGAAGGTGACTCGATGAATATCTTAAAGTGCATCAATAATATCGCTAAACCATCATGGTCTATTAAGGAGATTATTAAGGAAGCCCAAATAATTATTAAGTCTTTTAAGAAAGTCATTATTTCCCACGCTTACAGGGAAGTGAACGATACTGCTAACGAGCTAGCCAACTTTGCGGTTAAAACTAAGGACATCATGATCTGGCATGGATGTGCCAATCCTACCATTGATATGAAAGCCAAGTTGGCTTTGGATAGGTCTCAAAGAAAAAGGGTGGATTGGGAGAATCTCAAGAAATTATGATGATAAGACACATTTTAGTGAAGCAAGTTAATATGATAAGGGAAAATGGTGCCTTTCCCAAGATCACTGATTGTAGACACAAGTTATTTTTTGTGTTTTTTAAGGTTGCCTCTTTCTTCTACATTTGGCTATTCTCTACCAGTGCTACTATTGTTTTTCTCCTTGAAATCATGGGTGGTGGGCTTACTCAAAGGGAGCCGAAGGATTGTGTGAAATGGAAAAACATGTTGGAGGTCTGAGAAAAACTCAAAAAGGGAGGCCTTACTACCTATATGGAATGACTGCATAGGTCTAAAAATAGTGCTATGAAAGTGTTTGCGGAATCATGGAAAGATGGAGCGGTTATTATCATTGGTCTCACAGTGAACATTATAGAAGATCTCATTGTTGAGGTTTCCGAGTTGAGCCTCAAGGGCATCAAATTTTACAGAGATAATAAAATTTTGCAAAAGGCCATCCGACGCTTCCCCAAATGCAAGCTTGAAGCATAGAGTCTAGTGAAAGATTCCAGCGAGTGCTATGATCTTGTGGCTTTCAAGGAAATCTGGACGTTGGTCATGACCATGATCATGAAATATGTTACCCTTGATGGTAGGTATAAACGTGCCCATTGCTACCACTTTGTGTTGCTCTGTCACTTTAATCACAAGATTAGGGTTTCCCTGCCTTTTTATATCCTTCAGACCAGCCACCTTAGTATTTCTAAGCATAGAAGGAAAGAAAAGAAACCCATCCTGCATGAGGGACTTATCCTCCTCATTGTGGAAAACATTAAGCAGAAGACCATTTCCAGCCCTATCATTTCTCCACCCAAAATCTCTTGTTCGGCTAAGAAATGTATTAGGGAGACGGTTGTAAAAGAGGAGAAACCTTTTGGGAAAAAATTAAAATATCATAAGGATGTTAGTTTGGATACCTATTATACTGCTGATAGTGTAGATGGTTATGAGGATTTGGCTAACTTGACTGAGGAGGATAGTGATGCTTCAATTTTGGTATTGAACACAGCCTTAGGGGATTATGAGAACATGGAGGAGGAGGCTGCTAGAAATATGGAGGTGGGAAATTTCCCTATGATCAAGAATAACAAAGATGATGACAAGAATGAGGAGGATATTGGTGGTCAACAGGTCCCCATCTTGGTGGAGTATGACAGTTCCAAGGAACATGATGTGCCCATCTCTCCTAAGATGGAGGTTATCATGGAGGTCTATTTGGACATGTAGAAGGATGCCCCTGACATGGAGAAGGACATGTGGAAGGATACCCCTGATGTGGAGAAGGATACCCCTATTATGGAGAAAGACAATGTTCCTGCCTCTTCTCAAAATATCCCCTTTGTCAAAACTATTGACATGCAAGAACATAACGTCCAATTGTTGAAAGAAGATATGGACGAAAAAATTGATACTCACTTTGGGGTTCTCCAAACTGCTAAGGTGGCCTCTATGTACTCATTTTGTTTGTTGAAATGGGTCTTTCAGGAAATAAAAAATTTGAATTTAAAATGTCATTCTATTTCCACTAAGGTTGACTCCCTGTAGGAAGGGTTGGAGCCTGGTGATGGCAACAAGGATAATGACAAGGACAAGAAGGTCTAGGATATGCAAGTTAGAGTGGAAATGTTGGAGAATTCCATGAAGAAACATATGCATGATAATAACATGTTCATGGGTTCTGCCATGGATTGTTTTCTAACCATCAAGGCGGAGCTAGATGTCGGTTCCCCCAAAAAGAAACCTAATGAGGATAACAAGGATGTGGGAGATGATGGTCTGAGTAAATGTACCTGGTCAACTAAAAGGAAAAGGATCCAAGAGAGGATCCAGGAGCTCTTCGACTTCAATGTTTTCATAAAAAAGATCTCGAAAGAAAAGAAGGAAGCAGATGAAACTCGTAAGGAGTTTGCTTAGTTTTTTGGTTTCTGGTACTCTCCTTTTCTAGTGTTCTCAAGTTTTTGGTTTCTTGTTAGTGTCTAATTTTGAGGTTTATTATGTTTGTTTTGGCTCTGGTGGACTATATCCCAATCTTGTTTATCTTTAGTATGCTTAATGTTTTATCTTTTATTCTCTACTCGTAAGGGGTTTTGGGTCCCCTCTAAAACCTTTTTTCTCCTGCAATCAAAAATTTTCTATGATACAAGAGTTAAATAGGTCCTTTATATGGAGTGGATAGAAGGATTAGAGGTTCTTAAGATATGGTTAATCGAAGAAGGGTGGACTCGTGAGGTTCACTATTTGGGGCTTAATGATACTAGGAGGAGAAAATTGGGAGTGAGGATGGATGTTATCAATACTATTAGGGGGTGGAAGAATAATGATAGGTGTGGAAGAAGGGAGGGCCTTACCACTAGTAGCTTGGATGAAGGTTTAGAGTTTTGAAGATATTTAAGGAAATATATCTAGTAATGATGGAAATAAATGTTTCAATTTTGTGTTCATCTTCATCAACGAGACCTTAATCATTATTGGAATAGAGTATAGTGGAAGAGAATTTGTGACTAAGGAAATCATCAAAATAATATTGTGACATGATGATTAGTTAATAATTCTTTATTATTATTTGTGTTGTTGTTGTTATTTCAACTAATGATAGGAATGTATGCTTTAGACATTACTTTGTATCCTTATCTTATAATGTTACCTACTATGTTTTAGTATTATGCACCCTTGTTTATTTTTATTTGTGATCTAAATATAGATTCTTAGGTTGCACGCTATACACTACAAATACTATTTTCAAAAAGTTATAGTCTTCTTTAATTTCATCCAGGAGGTATAAACATTGGTATCAAATGGGTGGGCCCAAAATGTGATATATTAAGAAATGTGTAGTGATATAAATATCATCTTTATATCTTTAGTTATTATTATTATGGTTTGAGTTATTAAGTGATCTCCTATAATCTAAATGATATATAAATTTTATGTAACAATGCAAGAACTATTAGTTTAAACTAAAAGTGAAATTTTAGTTAAAAATAATCTATAAATCCTACTTTCATTTATGAGAGAGGGAATCTTAAAATTAAAACATTGTTTTAGAAGAAAAATAAGAGCTCTGATAAAATCTTGAGTTCTTGGCTAATGCTGGATGCAAGAAACAGTAGAGATGAAATGTTGATGTCTAGTAGAGTGTAGATGTGGTCCATTTGAGGAATCAATAATTGTTGGTCAATAATAAGTTTCATTACTATGGATAGCCAAGAAACATAGCATGATGATCCTTCCATTGCTACTCTCAAATGTAGTAAGCTTCTAGCTATAACATATACAATCAAAAGGTCATTGTAGGTATTAAGAAATATGAGTTAATGTCTAAAATTAAATAGGTTGAAGTAATAACACTTCTACTCACCCTATTGAAAGGGTTTTGATATTATCCATAAGTTGAAATTGTTTCATGCCTTTATAAAACTAAAATGTGTGTCATTAATGTTGTTAGCATCTTAATTACTTGGGGAGCATCTCCTAGAAAAAAAATGTGTAATCTAATACAAACTTTATTTGGATTGAAAAAAATTGCAATGAAAGACCATTTTGGAAAGTGAAGTTAATAGTTTTTGCAAAAAGAAACTAAGAAAACAATTGATTTGGAACTCATGTCTAGGAATTACAAATAGATTGTTTGTAACATGAAGAATTTAGGCTGACACATGGATACAATTTTTATTTATGTGGGATATTTTTCTTTTCAAATGAAACTTTTAGATCAATGTCATGAAGTTCAAATTGTATAGATATAGAAGACAAGAGAATGAATGACCTGAGACAACATATATTTCTTAATGAACTATTTGTTGAATTTTTACTTCTATTGGAAAGTTAGGGCTCCTCATTAGATGGTAACTTTCACATACTTCAAAAAATAAATTGCATCCATTATTCAACACTCCAAACATGTATAAGACTAAATTTGACCCAAAAAATGATATTTTCTATTCATTTAATTGAGTAAAAATAAAAAATAAAAAAACTAGAGCTTTGAGGTTCAACATTGATCTTGAGTATTGTCATTATCTCAAACTATGATTAAGATAATTTTTTGTTTATATCTACGACCAACATTAAAAAAAGAAAAGAAAAATAAATAATAATAGACTCAAACTTCACACCTTCACTCATATGATGGATTTGGTGTTTAGGAAGGACTGGAGAACAATGATGTGACTAATTTATGGGTAGATCATTATAGGAAACAAGACCAACTTGACAGAGGTGCAAATAGTCCAAGAAAAGATCGCTACCATGAGGAGATGGGTTGGGAAAGAGAGAATGAGGTAGCAAATGTTTGCAATTCACAAATGTGTGGAGTGATGTAAAAAGGTGAGTAGGGGAATGATTGGTTAATAGAGAGAATGAAGGAATACTAACCACCTTCAATGTGGACTCAAACAAGTTACCATTATTAGAAGTAGTAGAGAAATTAATACAAGGTGAAAGTACAAACAATAAGAAAGTGCTAGGAGAAAATGTATCTAGAGAATATAGATTAGAGTCATTGAGAGATGACCATTGACACCTCGTTGATGTAGCACAACACTCTCCGTTAACAATAGAACTCAATTACAAGACAAATAAACATAGATATGAAACCTTCAATATTTTCCATTCATCATTGAGCCCTCTACAATTCACTACAAACTCTTAAGTAACCAAAAAATCCTAGAAAAATCAAGAAAACTTAAAATTACCCTTTTTGGCAGTTTTTTTCATAGTTGTTTTTTGTCATTTTTGCTAATTTTCAAAACACCTAAAAAGCTGATTTTTTTCCTAAACATGCCCTCAACTAAGTTAAAATGAATTTCCAACTAATATCTAATATTAGAAACATAAATTCGGATTTATTACAAAATAGAACTCTCTGAAAACTAGAGAAAAAACACTAAAAGCTGATTTCTGAGCCCTAAATGAAACTTTCAGATCTCGGAAATGTCCCAAAATGGACCCCAATCAATGTGAGATCTATTGGCAAAACAAATGGCACCTCCTAGGGTAGGGACCCAAAAAATTTCAGCAAAAACCCAGATCTGAGTCAAAAGTTATGACCTCCAGAAGTTTTTGTATTAGTTTATGACCTACGGAAGCTTCTGCATCACTCATAAATGTTGAATAGTTGAAGGTGTGGATAAGATGAGTAAGGGACATGCATGATCTCTGTGTGGTCAGGTTGGTAGAATTAGAAGTGTCACATTGAGGCAGTAGAGTCTTCACAACAAGACAAGGAGCACCGCGGTGGTGGCTACATAGTCACAACAAGAGAGATAGTAGAAGAACTTCTAGAGGCTTGAGATAAGACATCTTCATTAGATAAAGAATGAGAGTAACTATCACCGGATGAGTACAAGGAACACCAAGAAAACCATTTACGTTGCAACACCTCAAATTTCATATTTTGGTCTTTGAATAGAAATATCTTGGTTACCCACCACCCTCGCGTGAGAAGAAGTGTCCAGTCGAATCCACATGTCTAGACATGATGTAGAGGACAGTACAAGATGTAGAGAAAATAGCCTTCTAGAAGAAGTCTAGACATAATGCATTGTTTTTCTAGTCTCTTGGAGAACATTCGCTAAATATTATATTAAGAAAGCATGGGAAACTTCGGAAGTTATGACGTATGCATCCCAATTTTATGGAAACTGGTTTGTTAGAACCGTCTATATTTTTAAATTTGCGAAAAAAAAGCATCCCATAAGAAACGTTTAAATTTTTTGCAAAGTAATATACCTTGCTACCTATTTACAACATCAAATCAATAATTTATAAAAGCGCAACACAAATAAGACCAGACAATACCTCAGTTTATTATATATAGGTTTATATTGGATTCCAAGAAGCTCAAAGAAAAACACATACAAGACCAGAAAATACATCAATTTCTTCTATATAGTCTCATACTAGCTCGAATCCCACCGATGATCTTCTATAATTTATTAATGTTGCAATATCTTGTTGCCTTGCAATGAATCATGCCAAATAGCGTGATTATTTTCGGCACCAAAATCACCTGCAGGCCCTTACAGTACACCATAACTTTTCAAAACAGATAGGTGAATCCCCTAATTCCTGTAGATGCCTTGACCAGCCAAAGAAGCAAGTGAAACAGTGGAACTATATGATCACATTTGACATTACAAGATCTCCATTGTGGTAGAGAAATAATCTTCAATGTGTCTCACAATAGTTTTCCATTCACCATGATGCAACGACTGTCAAATAGCTCATACTATGCCATGGATTTATGTAATCATAAAATGTGTCAGATATCAAAGAAATCCCTTCAACGAGATTGGAATTAGGCGGAAGGTAATTTGGCCTTGCAGATGCATAGGAATGAAGAGGTCCATTGCTTCTGTGTCTACCCTTAACCCACACGATATTTCCATTAGATCCCTTTGACGGGAAATAAGACAACTCATAGTTTCAATTCTCTATTTTTTCCATCACTGTGATAATGAACTAGATTCGATATCCTTCCTTTTTGGATGCAATTTTTATGTCTATTAAGGGTAAAAACTCAATGATTCATCTCAAATGGTCTACAAGAATGTCCATTTCTCAATTCAAAGCTGCACTCTGATCCCTCTGTTCCTGCCTCTCTTCACTGCAATTAGCTAAGACCAAATCATTATAATTGTTGCGAGTCAGCAATGTTTTTGTTTCTATGCATAAGTACTTCTAGACAAGCTAAATACTTATGACAAGCTGAATACAATGCTGTCACCCTCTAGACAAGTACTTGTTTCGAAGCACAAGTACTTATTCTAGAAAAGAATTTTGAACGAATCTTTCTCACAATAAAAAGAGGTCCAAAGAAGGCTATGTAAATGTGAGAGAAAATTGAAACATCCATAACATTGAACAATCCCTGGGCACTAAGCCTTAAGGATCCATGAATCAAAACCTAATACTACTAGCACTTGCACCTTTCAGGGGTGCAAGGGTTACGCTGATAGTTTTGTATACTTTTAATGATATCATTGTATTATTGATATTACAAGTTTGGTTATAATTTTTTTTAATGCAGTTGAACACTAGATAGAATAATTCCATTTTTATTATTCTATACAGGCAAATTCATGCTTCTATACATATGTTTTTTGTAAGCATAATGTGTTGTCCTTTGCATAGGAGTACATGTTTTTCTAGTTGTTTATCATGCATTAGATTATTGTCTCCACTCATGCAGTTTATTGCAATACTTACTGTGACATATGATTTAATGATTTTGACATCTTTCTATTATATAGATTTACTAACTCATTTGTAGTGAACATGTGTGTAGAAGTGTCAAATTATTTGTTTTCTTGTGTTCTACTCTCACCTTCTTATTGAAACATTGTTTGTAATGTAACAACTATTGTGAACTAGTCCCACAATAACTTGGTATTTGAGTGTGAAGTGTAAATCGATTTGTCCATAATAGGTGTGTGATAGGTTGCCAAAAAATATTACCGATGCTCCACCAAAGTATACATATTACCGATGGGGAAAGGCCTTGCATTGGCAAGTATCAATTTTGAGGAGTGTGTTTGGGCCTATGAAACTCAATTCATCAATAAGGACCTATTTGACGTGTTTTAATTCCTTTTGGAATGTTATTAATCATGACTAACCCTGTAATAGTTGCATTTATATAATACGAATTTAGTGCTTTGAATGTATCGTGGTTGCATGTATGTTCAATGTAGAAACCCCTATGGGGGCTGGTACCAATAAGTGTCCTTTTTGTTGAGGCATCTTACTATTATGTTCTTTTCTTATGGAAGCAATTAAATAGGGTTTCCATGTACCCTTTGTTCCCTAAACAATCATGCGTAGTGGTTTAGAGGATTGGTATGTACTATGATCCTCAATTATTTGGGGCACAGACGTTTGCTCCTATGATAATGTGTAGCTAGGATGTATGGCATTTGTTAGTATGGTTTCATTGTAACTACACATTTTTTTCCATTTACAAACTGTGTAGCAATTTTATGTAAATACAATGACATTGTAATATGGTCCCATTTATGACTTGTGTTAAACTCACATTGACCAAGCATATCAAGCTCATGTAGTGTCAGAGTACCCCTCCACCAACACTCATTATCCAGTGCATCAACAATAAATCCAAGTGGTATATAGCGAGGAAACCTAAGCAATGGTGGAGTGGGTCTAATGTTTTCTAAAAAAATTTCCTCTAGAAGGGTTTTTGACTCCATTCATCTATGATGAAGTGATCATATTTTACATAATATTTTGGTGTTTCACTATTTTTTACAATATCAATCACTGCACCTTCAAACTAAGCTTCCTGAAAACCCTCCTCATCACTTCATACTTCAACCTTCATGCCAATTATGTCCTCTATTTTAATATTTTTTTTAAAATAGTATGCATATATAAAACTACCAATAATAACTTAGCCATTAAAAATATTATACTTAACTTTTACAAAATTCTTAATTTTTTTAGAAAAATGAAAAAGGTTAACGGGTTGTTCAAATATTTGGAAATTTATTTTTTGTGAATATCAACATGCATCTAATAGGAAATTCATTATTCCAATTTTATTTTTTGTTCAAATATTTGGAATTTTTTTTTTTTTTGTGAATATAGGAAATTCATTATTCCAATATTTGGAAATTTGTTTTTTGTGAATATAGGAAATTCATTAGTCCAATTTTTTTATTTTTTATTAAATATTTAGAGTAATTAGAATGATAATCACTTTTATGGAAAAGTACTTTGCCTCCATTAGAAGTGGATGTTTCTCTTCTTTTATCTCGTCATATTCCTTCCTAGATTGTTGAAGGTATGTAGTTGTGAAAACTCTAGCTTTTTTAAGATGCTTTCATGTAGAAAATCTAACTCTAAAGCTTTAGATGAACAATTAAGTTTGTATCTTCGAGACTAAATCTAAATTTAAAGAGTTGTCCTTCTTCACCTTTGAATTTTTGAAAAATATTTGTTCACATAGCCAAATTATTTGAGTGATTCACAAAGATTAGCTATGAAACATCATATTTATTCAATCATACTATCTAAAAACCTAGAGTCATCGTGTTGAGATTGACAATAATATTATGGTTCCTTTTAGAAATTTAGCCCCACTTTGATCCAGATAAGATTTTTTTTAGAAATCTTGGTTTTGATTCAGATAGTGCTTAGGATATATTACTAATCCAGTCTCTGCTGATTGTAGCATAGTCTATGATTTTATTGGAGACCTTAGTATTTTGTATGCTGTTTGCCGCTTTATGATGGCCTTTTGATGGTAAGAATCTTCTATAGTTCTTATGTAAATTTCTTAAGCAACTTTAATAATATAAATTCTATAAATTCTGACTTCGGCCTTCTAAAAAAAGTCATACACATACACAAAAATCCATTTTTTTAATTGTTATCTAAAATGTCAATCTAAAAATACATATAAAATTTAATCTTAAATAAAATAAGAAAATCTATTACAATTTATACACTGCAGAAAGATAAGTGGATAAAGATTGAATCAGCCATAATTATTTTAATTATTGCTGCAAATAAATATTGTTATTGTTATACATATTCATTTGACCGAAGCTGAATCCTATGAACATTACATATACTGGGGAGCTTGAAGACCGAAAAAGTATAGTATGTCAGCACATCTCGATTTTAACTTTTCATAAAATTATCAAAATAACATTTCCACATTTGATATAAATTACACATATTTAAAATTATATTCTAACTTTTCTTGAAATCCAACTTCTTCTATAACCATCTAGAATTTTCACACATAAAATTAATTACACAAAAAATTCAATAACTCAAAGAAATACAAAAGACTTCTAACTTCTTGAGTAAGATAAAAGACATGAAATTTGAAACTAACATGTATTCTACCATTTTACGAATGGGTTTAACCCAAAAAAATTAAACACATTCACACCTAACATGTTCCACCCTTTCTTTCCTTGAGCCATAAAGTTTAGCATTAATCAACAAAAACTTTGAATACCAAACCTTAACTATTTCAAAGATACAATTTGTCAATTCAACAATTTTTGGCTGACATGCCAGATCTGCATAAACAGGTAGCTAGATAAATCTTGGAAACCTTCTCTTAAAGATTTCATTATGATATATCCCTGTCCTCAGGGTTTTAAATTTTTTAAAACATCTCTTCTGAATTGAAGGAAGACATATTACGTTTTTGTTGAGGGACCATAGTTGTAGAGGAGTGCTTCTCTTATTGTCAAACTATGGTTCCTGGATTTCAATCCCACAACAAAAAGTTTCTTGGCTTTATTGTTTTGAGTAAGGATGCCCAATCTTCTTTGCATTTCTGCATTTCTTATTCTCCAGAAATCATTGGCTATTCTCTTGGGTACTTTTTTTCTATTTCTTCAAAAATAGAAAAGCACTCTCCAATTATGTACAAGTTTTGGTACAAATTGATTTATCCGTGTCTCCCAGTGGAAGTCTATCTTAAAGTAGGCAGCATGATATGGAGACAGCATCTCGATTATGAAATGTTTGCTGTTAGATGTAGAAATTGTTTTGGTCTAAAGCATTCATGCCTTGTGTCTTTATAGGCGAAGCCTGCAGGAAACTGGACTGGCAAGAACCAGTTCTAAGGTTTGGATCTCAACAACGATCAGAATATTCAAGCTTGGATTGATTATGATCATCTTCAAAATGAGTTCAATTTTACCATTGCAGAGCCTGGCTCACATCGCCCAGAGAAACCGCTGATAAATGTGAAAAACATTTCCCTGTCCAACATTTTTTATATTGAAGAAATCTATATTGGCTTCTCAGTGGCTACAGGAACCCTTGTTGAAGAACATTACATCCTAGTCTGGAGCTTTACTACAAATGGGAATGCCACATCACTGAATACATCTAATCTTCCATCCTATATGTATAGAAAATCCAAGACCTCAAATTCCAGACTGATTGCCGCCATTAGCACAGCTTGCGTTATTCTCCTCCTGGTGTTGGCGGCAACATCACTAGTGTAGTTGAAGAGAAGCCAGTACAGAGAAGTACTGGAAGAGTGGGAAGCCTGCCTCACAGGTTTAAGTACAAAGACCTACATACTGCAACAAGGCAAATTGAAAGGGAATGAATACACCAATAGGCTTACATGTAGGATGCCACTTGAATCATCCAATGCCATCCATGTGCATGCAACATGCAGAGGCCACATCCGGTAGTCTGCAAAGGAAGCCAGACAACAACACAGAATGTCCCTTGCTAGCACTTCCTATTTCCCAGCACCGCTTTTCCTTTTCTCGGTGTAAGACTGTCGGGAAGTCTGAAAATGTCGACGGACATCTCCCCGGGAGAAATCCTATCGACTAAGTATCATTAGACTTCATCTCAACATATATTATATTTTGGGTCATGGATTTGTCAGTAAACATAGGAAAATGACAAAAGAATTTAAAAAGAAAACAAAACTAAAAAGCTTGAGAAAACCCTAATAAACCTCAAAAGATTTCTCAAATAAAAATTAAAATTTATGGAAACTGTAATGCAGAAAGGCATGTAATGCTTGAGGTCTCCATTACATATTCATATAGGCCAGGTGAAATAAGATGCATTTAGGGTAGTTGACCTTGTAATCCTTCTCACATGTCATTCCAACTTAGACCTGTAATATATAAGCACACATACTTTCTTCTCATATACATCCAACTTCCTTTCCGCTCTACAATTTATACTTACAAAAATAATCAACCTTCTCAAGCCCCTATTCTTGAAAAAAAATTCTTTGTCGATCAATGAAAATGTATTGAGTGTTGAAGAAGCATAGTCGTGAGAAAGAGACTCTCAAGAACTCTCCCAAACAATTTCATTGAGATCATTGAAAGAATCACATGAACTATGACAAATAGAGTACTGAACCAATAGGAAAAAAACATATAAAATAAGCAGGAAAGATCATATATGAGTAACATCATATAAATCAAAAGTATTGATCAAATGAAAAAATGCACTTATAAATGTTTTATGATACAACATATATAAAATAATTTTATTAATGGTTAATAAAAAAATGAGGATTGAACTCTTTTGTGTTCATGGAAAAAATCTGCATGCTCTATTTCATAAATAATCTCTAAGACCTAGATATTATAATTGTATTTATAGTAGAGGTCTATACACTAGTTGGACAAGATAACTTGCAAGGCATGACAAGTTAAGACATAATCTTATTTCCTAAATCAGATTTGCCAAATCATATTGTCTGCAAAGTAAACAAAATATAAATTTGATTTTTTTTTAAAGTTTATCTTTGTTGGTAGTTATAAAATTTGTAACCCAGGGAAAGTTAAGAGCATATTTTCTATAGATAAAAAAAGATGAATGCCGATGATGCTTTCTATCAAGCATGTCAGGATAGGTAAAAATTAGATTTTAAGAACTGTCAATGAGGGATGAGTCCATACAAGGATAAATTATTGTACTAGTTTCAACACTCCCCCTAATTTCAGTCATATAATCTTAGGTAGAATTGTTGTTACATTAGACAAACTCCTAGATTTTCTCTGTGAATTTTGAACAACTCATTTGTCAATGGTTTTGTAAATATGTCTTCATATTGAGCTTGTGATCTACAAAAATCCATACAAATTAGATTTCCATTTACCAATTCTTGAATGAAATGATACCTTGTATCAATATGCTTACTCTTCTTATGAAAACCATGATTCTTTGCTAATGTAATTGCAGATTTGTTGTCACAATAAATTTAAATGAGTTATTCTTTTTCATGTAGTAACTCGGTAAAAATCCTTCTTATCTAGAAACAATTTGACAAGCTACTAGTGTCACTACAACATATTCAGCATCAATTGATGATAACGTCACAATGTGTTTCTTTTTTGATGCCCAAGCTACTACACCCGATCCAAAACTGTACACATACCCTGATGTGGTTTTCTTATCATCAATACTATTTTCAAAATCACTATCAGAATATCTAGTCAATTTAAAATTTGGAATTGATGTATACAAAATATCAAAATTTGTTGTTCCAACAATATATCTGAAGATTCATTTTCTAGCCTGCTAGTGGGTACTCATAAGAGATTCTATAAATATGGGTATTAAGCTTGTAAAAAACATTACATCAGGTCTTGATGTTGTCATATACATGAGACTTCCAACATATCTCTTATATAAAGTCAGATCAACATTTGATCCATGATTTTTCTTACTAAGTTTCTTACTAGTTGCCATTGGTGTTGCGATTGGCTTAAAATTTGACATCCTAAACCTTTTCAAATCATCTTTTGCATACTTAGATTGAAATATTGCATCAATCCTAAATCAATCATTTCAAACTCTATTTTCATGGCAATCTTAAAGTCATCTATGGAGAGTTCTCCTACAAAAATCAAATCATCAACATACAAACAAACTATCGAAAGTTTTCCTTCTAGATTTACCTTTTTATATAAGGTTGGCTCACTTGGATTCCTACTAAATTCTCTACTATTAAATTATTTGTCAATCTCATAATACCATACTCTAGGAGCTTGTTTCTATCTATATAACACCTTATTTAAGTTGTAGACCTTATCTTCTGATCCTTCAATCTCATATTCTATAGGTTGCTTAACATAAACCTCTTCTTCCGAAAATGCATTTAAAATACAGAATTTACATTCATTTGATGTATTTTCCATTTATTTTGTGCTACAATAGCCAACACCATTCTCAATATGTCAAGTCTTGCTACAGGTGCAAAAGATTCATTATAATTAATACTAGGATGTTGACTAAATGCCTTAGCTAAAATTCTCTCTTTGTGCTTCTCAACCTTATGTTCAACATTTAACTTAGTCTTATAAATCTATTTAACACCTATACTATTATTACATGAACAAGTAAAATTACAAGTTTCCATGTTGTATTTCTCTCTATCGCATCAATATCTTCATTCATGGCTTTTACCTAGACTCTATTAAACTTATATTCTTCTAGCCTTTGATTATTTTCCTTAATGAGTCTAATGTAGCATTTGATTTATTACTAACCTCTGACTCTATTATTTTTTGTCCACGATGAATAGATAGTTCACCACGATCTTGAGTTCTAGGTATTTGAACTGCAATGGGCCAACAATTGGAGACTATCTTTTTGGAGTACTTTTTGGAGGTGTATGTGCTTGTGGAATCATTTTCCTATCTTTTATGGCTTGATAATTTTCACCCTCACCTCCATGAGATAAAATAGCTCCCTCTTGAATAGATTTATCTATGTTTTGATCAAAAGACTCTTTTTCCATGAACTCAACATATCTACTAATAATATACTTCTTGGTGATAGGATTGTAGCATCTATATGTGTTAGACTCCTTAGTGTATCCAATAAAAATACACTTCTAAATTTTGTCATATATTTTCCTTCTCATTTCTTTGGGTACATACGCATAAGACAAATCCAAAAATCCTCAAATTAGAAACACTGGAATTCTTACCTTCTTGAGGAACATGGTGCTTCACAGTCTTAGTGGGACTTCTATTTATGATATAGACTGAACAAATAATTTTTTCTTTTCGGTATTCATTTGATAGATGCTTCTTGTTTAGCATACTTTGAGCCATGTACATTGTTGGTGGTTCCCTTTGATCTTCAACTTGCAGATTTATACTTTGATGGATAACCGAATATAACTTTGACTCTATAACCACTCCAAAGTCTACAAGGAAGAGGGCCAATTAACAAGGATCAAGAGAGATCCTCCTATACTTTGAGCCTTAATGCTCAGGCGGGTGTACCCTTGACTCACTTCTCTAAAGGAGTCTAAAAATTATATATAACTATATACTCTTTACTAACTGATTTAAGATTTTATCATTTAATTTGTGTGTGTGATTAATAATGATGAACTGCATCTAGAGAGGAGACCAGTGCCTTATCCCAGTGCAAAGAGTCACTAAGTAACATATATCACCCCAAAACCTTAACTCAAATACATACAAACTCAGAGTAAGTGCTTTGCCTATTACTCCCCTCACTCCCAAACATGATCATCAAATTCCCCTCTAACAATGAACTCACTGAAATCACCCTAAAGGCTTTAATCCTAACTTTGTCAGGAACTCCAAGCTGATCTCACAATACTCTTTGTTTACCATATGCTAATCCACTTTGTGACCTTAACATATATGAATCCACAATCAAAAAAGAAGACAATAAGATATTTAAGACAATAATTCAAGTGTATTCTCATTAATTTTCAGAAATCAATACATTACTAAGCAACAAAATACCAAAGGAAAAGACCCAAAATCAGACTCTCTTTACTCACTGTAACACCATTAACAACCAGGGACCAAAGAAAATTCTTGGAACCCACACAAAATAAAAAATTCTACCACTTATACCTCCTAGTCACCTTGGAATCCTCAAAGAGGATGCATCAAGCTTCGGGTGATTAGGGTTAGGGTTTCAACCACTAAACCCACTAGAAACGGTCAAAAATTAATTACAGGGGAAGAAACCTAGGCAACCAGGAGAAGACAAGCCCCGGAGTGATCCTCAATCATGAAAATCTCACTGAGAAGGTACTGAGAATCACAAAAAAATTCAAAATGTCAACCCCATAGGCCATCTGCAACATGGCTCGAGCACAAAATTTCATAGTACAAACCCTATAGACTATCACTCAACACCCTAGACCACACTGCAACAACAAGCGCCACCAAACCAATCAAAATCAACTATTAAAACCATAAATTATAGTACTTCCTATTGTTGGAAACCCTTCAAAAATTTGAATTTGAAAAACAATGGCTACCTCCAAGCGCCAGCAAAAAATCGGCGGTCGACGTTCAAATTTGAACCAACTTTAAGTCCTGGCCATTAGATCCTCACTTTCGTGGTCTTTTAAATCTTAACTCAACCTGTCACCCTGGGTTTACCCTCTACCGACTATGCGATAGTACATTTTCAATTCATGAAAATAAAACTTAACCCATCACTTAACTCTGCGACTTGGCGACAAAAGGAAACACTAACCAAGGTCCCACATTTGGCGAACTAGCAACAAAAGGGTTTCTTCCAGTTTGCAAAACATTTTATCTATCTGCTAGAAAATTTAGCGGTTGCGTGAATGCTTGTCCATTGAATCGCTAAAACAATTAGAGAACCACCACTATTTCACGCAAACGAGCGAAGCCTTGGAAATTTGTTGGACCGCCAAAACATTCATCAAAACCACTAAGCCTCTACTTGGAAGATCAATAGCCATCTCATCTTCACATACCCATCTGAGATTCCATCAGATTATATGCCTACCATTAGATGAAGAATCTTCTCCCCAATCTGACAACCCGCTGACACAAAACAAAATCAACAGTCATCGCAAGATCTTAGGCCTCTCACACACTCGATGAGATCATATGCCATCTACCAATTTTGTGACAGGATCAGGACCTTTTGACACATTCGAAAACTAGGTCCCACTAACAACTACCAACGTGTTCATACATGGACCAACCAAAAGCTGCCAACTATGCCTACGTGTAATCAGACCCACCTGCAGTCTTAAAGAGAATCAACAGTTGTCGCTATACTGCTGCATTAAAGGTCGAGTATGTTTCATCAATGGTATAATGATAGCCACAAGATTAAAATGAACTTTAATCCACCTGAATGCTAAGAAGACCGGTCCCACTAACAACATTCTGAGTCATTAATAGGTGGACCAATGAGAGACTGCCAAATCAGAATACCTAGCAAGTGGACCCGCATGAGAAAAAGGCTATGTCGCAGAAATGGATCAATGATCGGTGTAAGATCTCAAGCTTCTGACACATCCTTTATGCTTTAGTGACAACTGTTAGATGTAGATGTCATCAAAAGACTGGGCCCAGAAAAAATTAAAGCCAAACCATAGGAAATATTAAAACGTAGTACTTAGGCTTTTGGAAAAAATTAAGCACTGGGGACTATAGGGAAAATATTAAAGGCCACCGGGGTAAAGACTTAGGAAAAATTTAAATAGGGCCAACCAAAAATATAAAGCACATGTGAATTAGGACCTTTAAGTGACCAGAAAAATTAATATCAAAATAGAATAAGGCCAGGGTTTTCAAAGGGTTTTTCCATGTACCGGCTAGTTTTTGAATTTTTTGCTAAGGGTTTTAGCCAGAGACATGAAAAATGACACTGAGACCAGGGGAAAGACAATGAAGCCATGAAATTTTTTTCACATACTAACATACATAATGGTTTGATTCTTCCTTTAAGCTATTCCATTCTGTTGTGGAGTAAAGTGAGAAATAATTTGTCTCTTGATTCTATGATCCTGAAAAAACTCAATCAAATCATTTAGCATATATTCATCTACTCTATCTGATTTTAAAAACCTTAATATATTTTCCACTCTCCTTTTCAACCATAACTTTAAACCTTTTGAATACAACAAAAACTTTATACTTTTACTTCAAAAGATAAATCTAATTCTTCTGACTATAATCAACTATAAAGGTTAAATAGTAATTATTACCAATCAATGATGGTGTTTGCATTGGTCTGCAAAAATCTAGTTGTACAATCTCCTTGATGGATATGTTTCTCTATACAATACTCCATAAATAAATTTCTCTCTATGATGTTTTGCAAGTATGAAACTTTCCCATGAGCTTGTCAGTTTTTGAAAACTAAGAAACCCTTCCACCATCATATTTTTTTGTGACAAATCTAAACCACCAAAGTGTAAATGAGCATATCTTAAATTCCATAACCATGATTCATCTAAAATCTTAACTTTATAAGAATTCAATTAGTTATATAGTTCATATCTTATAGTGAGTGGAAACATTATATTCTTAGTTATGTATACTCTTTCTATCAATTGATTTCTTGGATACATAGATCAATGACTGTACATACCTCAGTTTTTAGGAAAAATCTATACCTTTTCTCTATTAGCTGTCTAATTCTCAATAATTTCATTGTAAACTAGGTACATAATAGACGTCATATATTGTTCTTCTTTCACCACTTTTGGTATGCACTGAAATCACTCCGTTACCATGAACACTCACCTTGTTATCATTGCCCAACTTTTCCTCAGACTAAATAATGGTGTCTAAACTGACAAACAACTCTTTGTTTCTAGTCATATGATTTCTACAACCACTTTCCAAAAACTAAACATCATTTGAACTTTCTAGGGTTACATTATAGGTCAAAAATATAAGTCTATGGTTATATTTAGATTCCTCTATAATATGTGTAGACTACTTATTGGAATTTTCTTTCTTCTTCCAACACTTATTGGCAAAATAACTATAGTTTTTGAAATAAAAAATTGTCCCTCTAACTTATTATACCTTTGGCTACCTTGTTGCTAATTTCTATTATTACTCCCCCTCAAGTTACAAGGAATCCATTGAAGTTTCTCTTCAGATTAAAAATCAATTCTATTATTTCTTAGATTAATTGTTTTTCTATTTCTTCCATTATTGCTAAACCTTCCTCAGACTCTACCTCTACTTTTGATAATGTGTAGTTAATTTTTGGAAGCATTCTTCAATGAATTATCATCATACCTTATCATCCTTGATTCATGTGCGATCAAAGAACTAGTCAATTTATTTATATGCATTTTAATTATATCTTTCAAATATTCTATGGGTGCAACTACAATTTGAAACTTCTTGGGTAAGCATCTAAAACTTTCTCAATCACTCTCTTTTCTGAGAGGTCATCACTGGTGCATGGCACCTAGGTAAGGCTATTTGATTAGCTAAGGTTGCTAGTGTTGAGTTTTGGCTTGTAGTGGCCTTAGCCAAGCCACTAGTGCAATAAGGAGATAGTTAGTCTCTCATGTATTTTGGTTGGTTGTTAGCTTTCTCTTGGTTTCCCTAAGTCCTAGGTGAGTCTTCTTAAGTCAGGTTGAGTCTGATTTGGCCAACTTAGCCAAAGTTTCTAGATAATGGGAAATATTGTAAAAGGTTGTTAATGGCCTCTTTTATCTTTTTAGAGGTTGAGAATGGTTCTTAAGGACCCTAGATTAGTAAAGGGTAAGTCAAAAAAGGGTGTGACCAAGTGGTTTTATAAGCCACCAAAATTTCTCTGACAACTTTCAAAGTTGTCATAACAACTTTAAAATTTGTCATGACAACATTTCTTAATAATTGAGGAAATGGATCTAGAATACTAAAAGTATGACCCAAAGGTCCTAACACCTAGGAGGGGGTATTTTATGTTTTAGAGCATTGGGAAGCATGCAGTACAGAAACCAAGCCCTAACATGAGTTTTTGTTGTGTAATCTTTGTGAAGAATTAATGATTTGTGTGTTACAAAGCTTGAATATGGATTAAAGGACTGGTTGTAACTATTGGATATGTTAGAGTGGTATGTTTTTATGTTCTTAGGATTGATAATTAATCATTTTGAAAGGTTTTAGTATTAGTTTTCAATTATTTTGTTCTCTGGCCTATCTTGGGTTGGTCAAGACAAAGTTTTACAAAATTGAGTGCTAGATCACTCTCCCACTATACAATTTGTATGACCCTTTGGGATCTGTGATTAGACTCCTTTTAAAATAGGATGGTACAAGTATGGGCCCTAAAAAGAACATGACACATTTTTAATGTGATGCCCTAGGTGAGCCAGGAGTGCATGACTAGGGATCATAGTGTGTTGCAGAGCTAATAGGAGTGATTGAAAGAAATCATTGCTTCAATCAAAGCTTGTTGAGAGGAGGCCAGATGTGTTAGGAAACTTCTCCAATAATGATAAGCTTGGGTCAAAGGTCTAAGCATGAGAAACTTCAAACCCTCACTGATTCAGTCAGTAAGCTAGCAAACACTTGTTTTTAGCCCTATTTCTTGAAATCCCCTATACGGACAGTTTGGAGGAAGGGGAACAAAAGAATCTGAAAGCCCTTCCAAAAGTGTACTCAAATCTACAATTGGTTGAGGACCTTGTTTGGGGAAGTTTGGAACTAAAAGTCTAAAGGTGTCCAATTAGGCCTACTAGCCTTGTCGCCTTTTTAGAGCAGTCAGCAAGGAAAATTTTGATAGTGATGGGGTTTTCCTTGATAAGAGTGGGATAAAATGTGTTTTTAGACCTTTTTCTAGTTGAAGATACCCTCCTCTCCATTTGAGGGTGAATGCAGACCAAAATCCCTATTTTGAGGAAGGTGAGGCTAGAAGGAAGCTATGTAGTGATGATGTGAAGAGGACTTGATTCAAACTTTAGTGTTTAAAGTTGAATGAAAAGGATTGAGATTGGGAATCCTTGTAGGGATCCTAGTTCAGTGCCCTATAGGCTAGAGCTATAGCCTTGTGTGATCCTATAAAAACCTAGGAGAGAGCTAAGTAAGACTTGAGTTACACCAGATTGGTTTTAGAGCTAGTTAAAGATTTGGATGTTAGTGTATGTCTCTATATATTGGTGAATCAGTAGGGGAGAGAACTATTGTTAGAAATGCATATCTAGCTAGAGAGGTGGAAGATAAAAAGGAGAGGAATAGAATCCTTGAAGATGCTATGGAAGAAATGAGGATCAAACTCCAAGAGGTAGTTGATCAAAGGTTCTTGGAACAAAATAAAGATATGGAAAATAGTGATAGAGGTAAAAAGATTGTGGATGAAGATGATGTCATCCCTGAACTAGTCCCTCCAATGAATGAGGAGCCATTCTTGAAAAAAATCAAAGCATTGAATGCAAAGGCTTTTGAAGGATTATCATTGTTTGGTGGGAAAATGGACATTGAAACAATCATGGAATGAATTGAGGCATGGAAAACCACTTTGAGTGTGAGGGTGTGACAGAAGCCCAAAAGATCAAGGTTTCCAAATCAAGATTAAGAGGATCTACCTTAACATGGTAGAAGTACCTACAAGATGAAAGAGTCAGGATGGGAAAACTACCTATAGAAAATTGGAAAGAAATGGTGACCAAGGTGAAGAAAAAAAACCTTCCTGAGGACTATGAAATATAACTTCACAAGAAGAGACAAGGATTGAAACAAAAGGAATTGGATGTGACCTCTTATACAGAGGAGTTTCAAAATCTATGCCTTAGGTCCAAGATCCAAGAAGATGAATCCATTAAGGTTGGCATTTATCTTAGTGGTCTCAAATGGAGCATTCAAGAGGAGATAAGCTTGTGGACTCCAACCACTATTCAAAAATGCCATCAGTTAGCTATCAAATTTGAAGAGAGGAAGCAAAAAAAGGGAGACTTGAATAATAGTGGTAGAGGTAGAGGTAGAGACCTAGTGGGTCACCAAGGTTGTTGCCAAGGTAGGGGTAATGAGTAGAGAAACCAAGGGGAATCCAAGCTAATTGAGAATGGAGGTTAAAAAAATCCAAGAGGGGGTCATTCTAGAGGTAGAGGTACACAAGGAGGCCCTAATAAAGGAAGAGGTACATGCAGGAGCAACTCATACTTTGCAAGTATGAAATGTTACAATTATGGCCAATTGGGTCACTCAGCTTATCGATGCCCTAATAAGCCTTCCTCATCAAATAGTGGAAAGAGGGTTGCATATTCCCATGAAGACATAGAAAGTGTCAAGACACTTGAGGTTGACCATATTGAATCATAAATTGGAGAAAATATGATGTTCAAAAGGATTTTTATTAGACAGTCGGTTAAGGATGAACCCAAGCATACGAGAGCCTTGTTTAGGATGAGGTGTAAAGTCCTTGGAAAAGTGTGTAAGGTGATTGTGGATTCAAGCTCCACTGATAATATCATAGAAGAAGAGATTTTGAACAAACTGAAATTGGAGAAGATCCCTCATGTCAATCCATAAAAGGTGACATAGCTGAATAAAGGACATAGTGTGTTGGTTAATGAGCAAAATTGGGTGGAGTTTTCTATTGTAGGGTATAAGGAAAAGCTAATTTGTGATGTTTTTCCCATGGATGCATCCCACTTGCTCTTAGGTAGGCCATGGAAATTTGGTAGGAGTACAGTGTATGATGGTAAGGATAAATCCATAGCCTTCAAGAAAGATAACAAGACTTGCAAGATCTAGTCCTTGTTGGAAGAGGATGAATCTCAGTCCAAGACTCCTAGAATATTGATGAGCGGTAGGAAGGAGTTCATCAAAGCCCTCAAGGATAAGGATAGTGATGAGTATGCTATTCTACTCAAACCCCAAGAGGAGGAGAAAACTAAAATAGAGCCATTTCCATCAACAATTCAATAGTTGCTAAGGAAGTAAAAAGACATAGTTAGTGATGGTACCCCAACACCCTTACCTCCTAGGAGAGTGATAAGTCATCAAATAGAATTTGTACCAAGTGCATCATTTCCAAATAAGGCAGCTTACAAGCTTACTCCAAAGAAAAAATTGGAGGTTGCTAGACAAGTACAAGAACATTTGGATTAGTTGATTAGGAAGAGCATAAGCCCTTGTGTAGTCCTAATTGTGTTGGCATCATAAAAAAGGTGGAGAGTGGAGGCTTTGTATAGACTCAAGATCCATAAATAGGATAACAATTTGGTATAGGTTCCCCATACCTAGAATTGAGGATTTAATGGATTGCCTTGGAGGGGAAATGTACTTCACCAAATTGGACCTTAAAAGTGGATACCATCAGATTAGAATTAAAGATGGAGATGAGTGCAAGATAGCCTTTAAGACCACTAATGGGTTGTATGAGTGGAGAGTTGTGCCATTTGGCCTCTCAAATGCACCTAACACATTCATGAAGCTCATTAATGAAGTGCTTAAGGATTTCACAAGTATATTTGTAGTCGTGTATCTATATGATATACCCATTTTTAGTAAGACAATAGAAAAGCATTTAAAACATGTGTAAATGGTCTTACAAAGGTTGCAGGAGGAGAAGCTATCCATCAACCTAGAAAAGTGTGAGTTTTTCAAACAAGATCTTGTTTATTTGGGCTTTGTAGTATCCCATGGATCATTGAAAATGGATCCAAGTAAGGTAGAAGCTATCTTAAGTTGTCCTACACCAACCACAACAACAGAGGTAAGGAGAGTTCATGGGTTAGCTCAGTTTTATAGAAAGCTTATAAGGAAGTTTAGTGGTATTTGTGCACCAATGGTGGATACCATTAAAGGTGGTCTCAATACCAAGTTCAAATGGAATTGTGCAGCAGATCAAGCATTCAAAAGGCTGAAGGAACAAGTAGTAACACAACCTATCCTTAGGCTACCTAGCTTCAACAAATTATTCACCTTGGAGTGTGATGCTAGTGGGATGGTAGTAGAGGGTATGTTAAGCCAAGAAGGTAGATCGATAGCCTTGTTTAGTGAGAAAATAAATGAATCTAAGAACAAGTACTCTTCTTATTATTTGGAGATGTATGCTTTGGTACAATCTCTGAGAAAGTGGAGACATTACTTCTTCCAAAGGTGTTTGTGGTGTTTACTAACAACCAAGCCCTTAGCTAGATAAACACACAAGAGAAGTTGAGAAATAGACATATAAATTGGATGCAGTATCTTCAAGCATTCACTTTCACAATCAAGCACAAAATGGGGCAGTTGAATAAGGTTGAAGTTCCATGAAGAAGGAGGTTGTTAACCATCCAGGAAGTGCAACTAAGTAGCATTGGCATAGAGAGTTTCAAAGACCTCTATAAGGACAATGAAGACTTTATTAAAGCCTACAAGGTATGATCTGATTTTTAGAATTATTTTCATAGAAAGGTTTTTTATTTTACCTTTCAAAGTGGTTTGTTATTTAGGGAAAATTAGTTGTGTGTTTTGAAGGGATCCATGAGGGAAAAATTCATACAGGAGGAGTATAATGGCAGTTTGAGTGGTCATTTTGGGGTGAACAAAAGTATAGATCTTGTGCAAAGGTTTTACCATTGGCCAAACATGGTTAGGGATGTAACCAAGTATGTTGATAAATGTGTAGTGTGCATGAAGGAAAAATGAGGATCTAGAAATATAGGTTTGTACCAACCTCTACCAGTGCCAAATAGACCATGGGAGTCTGTAAGCATGGATTTTATTGTAAGCTTACCCAAGACAAAGCATGGTCATGACATCATTTATGTCATGGTAGATAGATTTAGTAAGATGGGGTATTCTATACCTTGTAGGACTACACATGATGCTAGTAACATTTCTCATTTTTTCTTCAAAGAAATTTTAAGGATCCATGGACTACCCCTAAGCATTATTTTCAGATACAGATGTCAAGGTCATGAGTCACTTTTGGAAGATATTATGGAGTAGATTGGGTACCAATCTCTCATTTGGTCCAGCTTACCTCCCTCAGACTAATGGCCAAACTGAGGTGGTTAATGGAGTCTTACGTAAGTTGTTGAAATTCCTAACCAAAGAGTATGGATAGACATGGGATTTCATTCTTCCTCAAGAAAAGTATGCATACAATGATAGTATGAACAAGACTACCAAAAAGAGTACCTTTGAGATTGTTTATGGGATGCACCCAAGGTGTGTATGTGAGCTCAAAGACCTTGGAGCCATGGAGTATAGGAGTGATCATGTTGAAGAATTCACTCAAACCATGAAGGAGATCCAATAATAGGTTAGGAAGAACATCCTAGAATCCACTCAAAAGTTGAAGGCCAAGATAGATGAGAAAAGAAAGAATGTTCAATTTGAAGTAGGACACAGTGTCATGGTTCACTTGAAAAAGTCAAGGCTTAAAAAAGGTGTGTCTAAAAAGTTACCAAATATGGGGCTAATGCATATAAATTAGACGGTCCAATTGGACTGAACCTCTCCCCAATCTTCAATGTTTTTGATTTGATCAAATTCAAGGGTCCTCTCACTAAGCTAGATAACAATAGTAAAAGGATTCATGCTGATGTATAACATCATACACTACCTCCCAATGTGTAGTTGGAGGCTAAGAAGGTCTTAGACTCAAGGGTCAAGAAGACCACTAGACATAAGGTGTACATGGAACACCTCATTTAGTGGAAGCACAAGCCTGAATTAGAGGCTACATGCATTGAAGCTGCGTACTTCAAGAGGCTTGGCATCTCAAAGGACATCTTAGTCATAGGAGTGACTTGAACTTTTTTTTTGTGGGGGAGTATGGTGTAGGGAACCTAGGTAAGGTTATTTGATTAACTAGGGCCTCTAGTGTTTAATTTTTGGCTTGTAGTGGCCTTAGCCAAGCCACTAGTGAAATAATGAGACTGGTTAGTCTCTCAAGTGGTTTGGTTAGTTGTTATCTTTCTCTTGGTTTCCCTAAGTCCTAGGTGAGTCTTGTTGAGTCAGGTTGAGTCAAATTTGGCCAACTTAGCCAAAGTTGCCAAATATTGGGAAAAGTTGTAAAAGGTTGTTAATGGCCTCTTTTATGTCTTTAGAGGTTCAGAATTGTCTTAAGGACCCTCTATTAGTCATTGGTAATTCACACAAGGGTGTGACCAAGTGGTTTGATAAGCCACCAAAAGTTGTTGTGACAACTTTCAAAGTTGTCATGACAACATTTCTTAATAACCAAGAAAATGGCTCTGGAAGACTAAAAGCCCGACCCAAAGGTTGTAACACTTAGCAGGGGGTATTTAATATTTAAAAACCATAAATTAGAGCATTGTGAAGTGTGGAGTATAGAAACCAATCCCTAGCATGATTTTTTGATGTGTAATCTTTGTGAAGAATTAATGATTTGTGTGTGATAGAGCTTGAATACAGATTAAAGGACTGACTATAACTAGTGCATGTGTTAGAGTAGTATGTTTCTTGGTTCTTAGGATTTCTAGTTGATCATTTTGATAGGTTTTAGTATTATTTTTTAAATCTTTTGTTTTCTAGCCTATCTCAAGTTGGTCGAGATAGAGTTTTGTAAAATGGAGTGCTAGATCACTCTCCAATCATAAAATTTGTACAACCCTTTGGGATCTATGACTAGAATCCTTGTAATATAGGATGGTGCAAGGATGGGCCCTAAAAATAGAAAGAAGCGTAATGTGATGTCCTAGGCAAGAAAGGAGTGCATGGCTAGGGATCACAATGTATTGCAGCGCTAATAGGAGTGATTGAAAGCATTCATTTCTTTGATCAAAGCTAGTGGAGAGGAGGCCAGATGTGTTAGGAAACATCTCCAATCATGAGAATCTTGGGTGAAAGTTATGATCATGAGGAAATTCAAACCCTCACTAATTCAGTCAGTGAGCAAGCAAAACCTTATTTTTAGCCCTCTTTCTAGGAATTCCCTATATGGACAATTTGGAGGAAGGGGACTAGAAGAATCTGAAAGCCCTTCCAAAAGGGTACTCAAATCTGCATTTGGTTTGGGACCTTTTTTGGGGAGGTTTGGAACTAGAAGCCTAAAGGTTTCCAATTAGGCCTACTAGCCTTGTAGCCCTTTTGGAGGAGTCAACAAGAAAATTTTTCATAGCGATGGCATCTACCTTGATAGAAGTGGGATCAAACATGTTTTTAGACCTTTTTTCTAGTTGAAGATACCCTCCTCTCCATTTGAGGGTGAGTGCAGACCAAAATACCTATTTTGAGGAAGGTGGAGCTAAAAGGAAGCTATGGAGTGATGATGTGAAGAGGACTTGATTCAAAACTTAGTGTTTCAAGTTGAATGGAAAAGAATTGAGATTGGGAATCCTTGTAGGGGTGCTAGGTCAGTTCCCTATAGGCTAGATCTATAGTCTTTTGTGATCCTAGAAGAACCTAGGAGAGAGCTAAGAAAGACTTGTGTTACACCAATCACCATATTGCCTTAATTGGTTGACATTATTCATGACATATGTCATGAAACTATCCACAGTCTCATTTTCTTTCATCTTCAAGTTCTCAAAATCTATCCTCAAATTTTGCAACATAAAATTCTTCATCTTGGATATACCTTGGTAACAAGTTGTAAGTGTGAACCAAGCCTTCTTCGAAGAGTCTACACTAGACACCTTTGAGAATATAATTTCATTTTAGCCTTGGTGCATAAGACCAAGAGCTTTATTATCCCTTTTTATTCTCCTTCAACAAATTTTGATCAATATTTCATGGGGCCAACTTTGTTGCTTGATTGGGAGGCCTAGATATCTATTAGTCTTAAATCCCCAAATATCGTATGTATGAAGCAATGTTCTTATTGTAATAGACTAGGGTAAAAACACAATAAGTTGTCACACTTTTACAAAGGAAAAGGATAACACCAAAATTATTAAACTTGAAGTGCATAAAAGTAACATTTTTGTTGAGCATTTGAACAAGATGTAAACTGATGAAATGTGTGAAATAGAATGAATTTTATGCCTATATTTTTTCAAAAAAAAATTTAAAAAATAAATATTATTTAAAAATTTTTTTAGGTCTATTTTTATTTCTTGAAAAATACTACAAATTGGGGAGTTTACTTCCTACCAAATCATTAGAACTAAAACATTATTTTTTCTTCCAATTTCACAATATGTTAAATAGAAAAATTTATAGCTACTGTTGAAAAAAATAAAGAAGTCTTTTCAATCTCTATTTTTCCCATTATAATTATTCTAATTTGAACTTACCTCATATCAACAATTTTTGTCTCCCACCACTTTTCCCCTATCAAAACTATACCAAAAAAACAATTGCATATTTTTGAAGAGGACTCTCTTATCTAGTGTTTTATATGATTTTTAAAAAATTAATGAATTTATTTAGCATTTTTTTATACTTTCTGAATCAATGACTTCTGAAAGCTTAATATACAAGTACTTTTACTTTTTAGTGAAAATGTTCAACATTTTGTAATAGAAACAATATAAAATTTATATGTCAAGAATCATAGTTCTGAGATCTAGAAAAGGTTACATTTAGGTTTTTAACATTTTCTATTTTGAGCACATAATGCAACATCAAAAGTGCAAACTTCTGAATTTTTTGTGTTTTTGGAAGTTTGGCTACCAACTTGGCATGCCACCTAGGTAGACTTGATCGGGTCTAACTTGGTCAAGTAGGACTCGACCGAGTCCTACTGGGCTGAGTACCCTTAACGATCGGCCCTCTGTGAGTGGTCGTGTGGGTGAGCCACCCTTTCAAATAAAATTCTATATATAAGTTTTTTTTAAAAAAATAAAATATTATAACATTTATGAAATTTATTCTTTATTTTAGAATGTAAGAGATTTTTGAATCTAGGAGGTACTTTTTTAAGGAAAACTATGAATGAATTTTATTTTTAGAGGAGTGTGAAGGAAATTTTTTTAGTGAAGAAGGATTAAAGTGAAAAAAATCTTTCTTCTATTTGAGCAATGGGAAATAAAAGGACTAGATCAAGAAAATATGATCGTAAAAGTGATGACAAAATGAAAGGTCATGCAAAACTTATCGAAGAGTGACCAATCAATGTTGAAGAAGAACCTATTGAAATTGAAGAAGGTGAAACTCAACTATGGGATGATATTGGTAGTAGTCGAGGAATACATATTTATCCTACAATGAAAAATTTGATGGAGATGAAAGAGGAATCACTTATCAGTAAAATTCAACCTAAGCACCTTGTACATCAAAGAACTATTAAATTGCATCTCAAAAACACGCGGAAGGAATATTTTGAGATAAATATTTGGTGGTGTTATACACTAAGTTTTTACCCTTGTTTCAAGCTCTCATAGTCTTGATAACCTAGTATAACATCAGAATCATCTCCAGGTTGTGGGACCTATGCTAACTGAGATGAGACCTCTAGGTTCTAGGCTGGTTCATCTTGGATAATCACCTTAATTTACTTCTAGATAGGAAAATTAAAACTTGAGGGGAAAAGGGATAAAAGGAATGCTTGAAAGGGAAATGACTTGAAAGAAAACTACCAACTAGGTGATACACCAAAATTAGGGTATGAATTGCAGCATAGAAGATGGAATCAGTGAATAGCCTTAGGTATAGGAGATCACAACTCATTGAATAGGTGTGCATAAGTACTTCATAGAAGGGTTTGTAGGTAAAAAGAGCTATTCAGGAAAAGAGATTCTTTCACAAACAATAACACTCTTTGGATTAGACAAAAAATCTATGACCTGCAAACAAACATTCACCTCTGCAACTAGGTATAGAAATGAGACAAGATTGTTAAAGCGTTGTAGTATACCCAAAAAAGAATTCACATCAAACAATCCACAATAATACACAAAATTGCAAAAAGAGAGAAGGATCAAGAACCCTAAGATATCATTGAGAACATACAAAATACTGAATTCATTAAGAGATAACTCACACAAGAAGGCATAGGGAGATGAGAAATATCACAATATATCTTCAATATCTGAATAATCAATGAGAATTTTACAATTGTAGAAAACCCAAGGGCAAGAAAATGCCACAAATAGCCTTCTAAGAGAAGAGATTTCTTCTTCACAATTGTGCAACTCTTCTTTTACAAAAAGTTAATTCTCAGCTCTAAAGCTCTCAAAAAAAACATTATATACATCTCCTTTTGCACGCAGGCAGGAGCAAAAAATCTAAATTAGGGTTACATGGATTTTCATATAATAATCAAACCCTAATTCTATCGAATTCAGCCATAAATGCACATGAAAATATCCCAGTTGATCAGATTTCTATGTTTGCGTGTCCATTTCATGTTTACATTTGTAAAAAGTCCAGCCGCCATGATCCATCTACCTACCTGCAACTCAAGCTCGCCACAACTGCAAAAATCTGATATCTTGAGATATTTGAATTTAAATAATCATATAATAGTCATAGTTGGGGCTAGAATTCCCTATCGACAACTGATATTCAAACTTTAATCCAACTTTAAAGCGTAGCCATCAGATCCTCCTTTTTACCCGGGCTCAACATTTGACTACAAATTTAACCCTAAGTCTACCTCGGGTTTTATTTCCCTTTGTCGCTGAATCATTTAATACTTTAGTTGACCCCAATTAAGTCTGGTGAACACAAAAATGGCTCTTTAGTCATTGATTTACATGTCATTCTTTTATTTTTTCTGACCGCTTTGTAGGCAAACACCTTAGCACTTCTCTGACATCGGACCCACTGAAGACAAGATTCCAATCCAACAGTGGGCGCATGATCTCATGGCCTTCAAATATTCCTTTTGATCATGTGCCAGCCATAGATCTTTATTGGATCGGGACCATCCTCTAACAGACGGGCCCACTTGAAACCTTGTTAGCACTTGGCAACCAATCATATTTGAGCAAGTCAGCAACACGCGGCACTGGCCGCACCTAATATTTACCTTTACTTCAACCAATAAGAAAGTGGCATGTCACCCTGACCTGGCGTCAGACCCACCTGACAAATATCCAATCATATCTATGCGAACCAATCAAATTTGAGCACATTAGCAACTAAGGACCCATTCAACATAGCTCTGACAATAGAAAGAAATCAATGGTCGGTGTATGATCTCATGGCTCTAACACAACGCATGAGATCATGCACCAGCCATTGAATTAAAAGTTATGGAGTTTTCCGGGCCCATTCTGACATATAATCCAAATCATCACCCTTGGCCAATGAAATACTTCCATGTAGGACACCGTGGCAATGGACCCACAAAATTTGAAGCACTACATCAAAAGGGAAGATCGCCGGTTGTCACAAGATCACAATTCTCTGATAGACCCTTTGTGAACTCGCGACGACCATTGATCTTGTAGAACTAGGACCCCACTAAAATCACTTAACCTTGAAAGTCTTAGCGAATTGGCAGCCAAAGGAAATTCACTCAGTCATTGAATAGAATTCTTAACCTTGGTTAAGTCTGAAGAATACGCGAACAAGGCATTCGCAAAATCACTAAACCAAAAGTCCAACCTGGGGTTTTAGTTAGCGAATGCCCAATTGAAGGCAATCCGTAGAGTCATTGAATACTTTAGTGCACTACCATTTTATTTCGTGACTAGGAGAAACACTACAATCACCAGTTCACCAAGAGGAAAAGGTAACCTATGGAAGAATAAGAGAACTGGTGACCGAAGGAAGAATTACACACATGGGTATTGAGGAAATATAAGTGGCTGATAAAGTAACATGAAAATAGAATGAAGGCTAGGGTTACTTCCTGGCAATGACTACTTTTTTCAAATATTTAAACAGTAGACTAGGGAATAAAACAAATTGCAGAGGCCAGAAGACACAACATAGCACCATGAAATTTTCAAGGATGGTTGGCAAGATAAAAATAGAAACCTTGAATGGATTTTATCCAAATTTACATGCATAGGAAAATTAGGGTAACATTTTGGCAATTTTTGCTGGATGTCAGCCTGCTAGACATGGAAAACTAGTGGCCCTAAAGCAATCCATTGGGCATGGGGTCATCTTCTGAGCACAAAAATTGAAAGAGAGACAAAACTAGAACCAGAGAGACAAACTTGTGCACAAGCACTTCTTGAAAAGTAGGAAACTAACCTAGAAAATAGGGAAAGAAGGAATGAAAACATATTTACAAGCATTTATAAAGAGGGATTGACCTCAAAGTAGGGCTTCAAATGGAATCCATTGACTGAGATTGGTAAGGCAACTCCTTCAAGATTTGATAGCTGCAAAGCATTGGATCCCTTACACTTTGTTATAACAAATGGTCCACCCCAAAATGAATCAAATTTTGTATGTTTTCCAGGCTTGTATCTGAACTCATCCCACTTGAGGACTACATCCCCAACCTTGAAATTTCTAGCCTTGGCTCTCTTGTGAAAAATTTTCTTTGTTTGAATCTGATGGAACTCGATATCTCTCATGGATTTGTCTCTAACTTCCTCTAACTCCATGAGCTAAGCATACCTGATCTGTAAGGGATTTCTTCCATCAAACAGGGCATATTGAGTGGCTAAGTCTAGAGTTGGTAATTCAGTTAAAATGGACAACTTAGCCTCTTTGCCATACACTAGCACATAAGGACAATTCCCAATGCTATTCTTTGGAGTAATTTTGTCTAGCCATAAGGCAGACCTCAGTTTGGTATGCCAATCCCTTTGGTTGTCCTGTAGAGTCTTCTTGATTATCCTAATCAAATTTTTATTTGTTGATTCAGCTAAGCCATTGCCCTGAGGGTGGTAATTTGAACTTCTATTTAGATAATTGCCTTTCTTGATTTCCCATTCTAAGACTTTAAGGCTTGTAAATACCAATGCATTATCTGATATTATGGAGTCTGGAGTGCCAAATCTATGAATTATATCATCATAAAAGCTCAATACAACACTCTCATTTGATTCCTTCAAGGTGGATGCCTCTATCCATCTAGTGAAGTAATCAATTGCAGTGATTATCCACTTGTGTCCTGCACTAGATGGAGGATTGATCATGCCAATGAAATCTATGCCCCACTTCATAAAAGGTTGCTCTTTTTTGACTCACTGTAGGGGAAAGGCTGCAAGCCTTTCTTTTCCTGCAAACATGGCACACTTGATGCATTTTCTCATATACTCATGACTATCCTTAAAGATAGATGGCCAATAGTATCTAGCCCTCATGATTTTAGAAGCAGCAGTTCTAGGAAAAAAGTGACCTCCAGAAGGTCCATCATGAAACTCAAATAGGACATCAACTATCTTCTCTGAATCAATGCATCTCAAAAGGACACCACTGTGATCCTTTCTGAAAAGAACCTCATCTATCAGCACAAAAGGAATAGATTGCAATCTATAATACCTCCTTTTTGCTGAATCCAAACCTATAGGACATTGTCCTGTCTTCAAGTAATTGATCATATTAGGCAACCAACTTTTTGCCTTGACTTGTTCTTCTATAGAATGCACCACCAGAGATGCATCTATTTGCTCTAATTTCTTTGAACTTTCATCCTTTGCCAAATGCTCACAAAGACCTCTTCCTCTAACCAGCTTGGTGGTTTGGATATCTATGTCATATTCCATCACCTTGGTGATCCAACCAACTCTTTTCTCATTTAGGTCTTTGGAAATCAAAAATTCTTTGACACTTGGATGAGTAACTTTCAAGTGTACCTTGCTATGGGTCAATAAATATCTAAAAATTTTAAGGCTCTTTACCATAGCAAGTACATGTTTTTTACAAAAGAGTACCTCTACTCAAACTCTTCTAAACCTTTGCTAAAGAAAGAAATAGGCTGCTCCAATCCATCTGAATTTTCTTGGATCAACATTGTAGATATAGCATCATGACCTCCATAAGCATAAAGGATAAAATCCTTACTAAAATTTGGGTTGAGGAGAGGAGGATCTTTTGTCAAGGCCTCTTTGATAGCCTAGAAATTATCTTTTCCTTCTTTGGTCCAACTGAAAGTTGAACTCTTCTTTAGCATGGCTATCAAAGGCTTGAGTAAATCTGCAATCTTAGGCAAGAACCTCGTAACAAAATTAATCTTTCCTATGAAAGATTGGAGACCTTTCTTGTGATGTGGTAGGGGTAGCTCTAGGATAGCTACAATTCTCTTAGGATCCACTATAATTCCTTCTTTGGATACTACATATCCCAACAATTTTCCTTCATGAACTACAAACACACATTTCTTGGGATTAAGAGATATCCCAAATTCTCTACACCTTTCAAAGATCTTCCTCAAATATTTGATGTGATTTGCTGCATGCTTAGAGTAGATAGTTATGTCATCCAAGTAGACCAGTACAAACTTGTACATGAGGCTTTTAAAGGCCATATCCATTTCCTTTTGAAATGTAGCACCTGCATTTGACAAACCAAAGGGCATCTTTTGATAATCCATGGTTCCCCACTTGGTTGTAAATGCAGTTTTATATTGATCCTCTTCATTAACTAGAATCTAATTGTATCCTAAATAGCCATCCAATAATGAATATCTCTCAGATCCAAAGACACATTGTAAAATTTGTTCCATAAAGGGTAATGGATGGTGGTCTTTTAGGGAAGCCCTGTTAAGATCCCTGAAGTCAACACATAACCTCAGCTCCCCATTCTTCTTCCTGACAGGAATAAGGTTGGAAACCCAACTAGTATGCTTGATGGGGTAGATGATACCACTTTCTATTAACTTGAGCACTTATTTATGCATAAATGGCTCAAGCTTGGGATTAACAGGCCTTTGCTTTTGCCTCACTAGTTTGGCATTAGGCTCTAATTCAATAGTGTGCTAGGAAAGGGCTGGATCAAAACCTTTGAGGTCTTCATATTGCCGTGAAAACACATCACTAATTCTCTAAATAACTATGTATAAGCTTGTTTTTCCATTTCAGTGTTTATCTTTCCAAATTGTAAGCTCTTACCTGGCTCCAACTCTAATTCAACACAATTTTCTTGTTGAACTACTAGGCCAACTTTATTCTTCTTGACTTCATCATCCTTGTTGAAGAAAATCTCTAATGTAACAATACCTCTAGGCATCTTATTAGACTTTACTTGTATTACCTGATCACCATGGTTTTGTGATAGCCTATCTTGATTATGCTTTGAAAAAACATCTTCTTCAAACAAGAACTGTAGAATTTGTTCATCATTGTCAAACACCTGCCAATTGACATTATTATTAGGAATAGAAGGTCTGACAATCACTTTGATATGCTGTTGATCTACCTCTTTTGAAATGCTATTTGGAATATCATACTGAGATCCAACAACAACTAATCTATCTACATTTTGGTTGAGCTTCCTAGGGATAGCAACAATATTGAAAGGAAAAAAATCTTCAATTGCATCCCAAACTCTGTGTTTGTATGCTTTCAAAGTGTGATTTTTGGTTGCACTTATCCCTCTCACTTGGCTGACAACTAATTCACTATCACCATAAACTTTTAGGCCATTAAGCCCTCTTTTCCTAGCCCACTCTAGTCCATTGACTAGACTTTCATATTCTATAGTATTGCTAGTGTAGGAGAAACTAAATCTAAAGGCCGTATAATACCTTTCTCCTTTTGGGGACACTAACATAGCACCACCACTAGTACCATGTCTACTTGTAGCTCCATCAAAAAATAGTTCCCAAACCTGATTGCTCTGATTCTCTGAATCAATGTATTCTTTGAGGAGGCTTGGTTCTATGGCTCCACTCTCTTGTATCAGATAACTTCCCAAACCAAAATCCCAGATAAGATTTTCTTGGGCCTCTGAAGCTCTTTCATCTAGAAGAATATTAGGGATACTCCCTATCTTTGTGCTTGCTTCACTAATGGTTTGGAAGTCACTGTCATCAAATATAAGGCAGTTTACATTGATGGTATTGGACACATATGGTTCTATATGGTGGGCTACCAATGGTTCTGATTTAATGGTTACCTTGGCCCCATACCTTGTATGAAATAGCATGTGAGACCAATCAGAGGATAGATAACCTCCTATTTTGGCTATAAACTCCCTTGACAAGCATACATCAAATAATGTAGGGAGATCTATGATATATATATCAAGGAGGATGGAGAAATTAGGACTAGCATGTAGGATTAAACTAGTATCCTTAGCCACACCTATAGTGTTGACTGAGGATCCATCAAGTTGTGTTACCTTCTTTTGGAAGGGCTCATATTTTAGTCCTAATTAGTTAGCTACTTTCTTGGGCATTGCAGTACTAGTAGCTCCACTATCTACCATACAATTATGTACTAAAGATTTTCCAATGATTAAAGATACATAAAAGGGAGGTGGCTTTGAGTTCCTACCTTGAATGGAATTGGCCTTGGATTTGCTACTTGGAGCCTCCTTTTCTTGATCAGTGTTACCAAACACTAGATTTGTAGCTTCTTTTGCAGGTTAAGGAGTTGTTACTTCAGTCATGGCCTTCTTCAAAATCTCAAGTTGTCTTGGAAGAGCCAAAGATTCCCACCTAGACATGGTGACATTCACCTTCTTCATGTTGTCTACAATATTGAAAGTTGTCACTATGTGTACTCTCTATTGTGCCTTCACTATGATGGGCTCCACCTTTTTAGAATGCTAGCCTTCTTTGCTTGTGATGATAGGAACCTCCTTAGGTATGATGGGATCAACTTGCTACAGTGGCTCTACAGATGTGGTGGCTTTGGTATTGGAATCTATTCTCTCCATGTCTTGAGCTCTCCTTTTTTCTCTTGTATAGGCAACAAAAGCAACTTCATCATTGACTCCATTGAAGTCTGGTTGCTCCCAATTGAAAAGAGTAGTCTCATTCTCTTGTGATTCTTATTGAGGAACTGACCCATTGGATGAAGCCTCTGATTAAGCTTGTGAGGAATTTTGAACCATTAGAGCTTGGTTCATCCATCTATTTGAACATGTAGCCTGATTATGAGGCTGATTACAAGGAAAACACCATTCATTATCCATAGCCATATTATTTTGACTAGGAACCATATCCCTCACTAGATTTGTAGAATTGAGAGGTGCAGGGTTATATGGTTGGAATGGTCTTTGATTAAAACTTTGTCTTTTCCCTTGATAGCCTCCTTGGTATGGTGGCCTTTTTTGCTAATAAGGTTGTCCTTGATTCTGATAGGATTTATTAGAACCTTGGCCTTGTGGCTGAAATGGTCGTCTAATTCCTTGACCTTGCTTCTTTAAATTTGTTACTTCTTTAGTCAAGGTCTGCAACAAGTTTTTCATTTCTTGCTGACTACTTTGTTGGCTATTCTTTATCTCTTGCAACTCTTGAGAGAAACTAGCTATTAGCTCTTGACCACTAGTACTAGCTTGGGGTGTTGATATGGTGGGAGTAGGGGTAAATGGGGGTACTTGTGTGGGTGCAATGGGTTGGAGGCTAGAAAAAATAGGCATAGGAGACCTTCTTTGTATCATGCCTACTTGGATTAAACAATTTTTAGCCCTCACAGCTCTGTCAAAGGCTTGGGGTAAAGAAGTCCCACCCATAGACTGGATCATGACAGAAATTTGACCATTCAAGCTTTGCAAGTAATATAGGAAAGCATGGTTAGCTGATGGCCTTACTGAGGCTTGAATCCTATTCCATGTCTTAAGGAATCTATAATTGTAATCTGTCATTTTCTCTTGAGGGTCTCTCTTAATAGTTGTTAACTACTCAATTAGAGACAAGTTATCTAATTTTTCCTCAAAATGCTTACTTAATGCATCCCCTAACCCATCCCATGAATTTATGAAACCAATAGTTAGAGTTCTAAACCATTCAAGAGCCTTACCTTTTAGAGAGGCTGCTAATAATTTTGTGGCCACATCCTCTTGAGTAATATTATGTATGCTACAGATGGTGGTCACATCTCTTATGTGTTCAAAAGCTGTTGTCTGCCCTTCACCTATGAAATCAAGTAAACTCTTTAGTGCCACTAAGGGCACATCATGATGTATAGAAAAAGTTAATAGACTTCCCTGGTTGAAATGTGCAAAGGCAAACTATCTAGTCATTGTAGGAGGTGTGATTTGAAGATTAACAACTATGTGAGTTGTATTTGTTGCTAGATTTGAATCCTCTTCTAGATCTTTGGTTAGAGATCTACCTCTTCTTTTGGAATGAAAGGGAAAAGGTCTCCTTTTTGAGGTATTAGGAGGTGTAGACTAAAATCTCATTGTAGGGGATGTTCTTTGAGTTGACCTACCCTTATAGCTTCTTTTGTAGGGTAACTCTAAAAACTCAGTAGGCTTTGAGCTCCTAGTTTCAATCTTTCTCATAATCTTCAAACAAATTTAGCCCTGATCTATACACCAATGGAGTCACCAGATATACTTGATAAACAACTTCCAAAAGTCTATATTATGCAATCTGCATATCAGAGATAGCATAACTTTCAAAGAATAAACTTCTTTACTGTCCCATCGAGCATGCCAGAATTGTTATACACTAAGTTTTATCCCTTGTTTCAAGCTCTCATAGTCTTGATAACCTAGTATAACATGGGAATCATCTCCAAGTTGTGGGACCTAGGCTAACTAAGATGAGACCTCTAGGTTCGAGGCTGGTTCCTCTTGGATAATCACCTTAATTTTCTTCTAGATAGGAAAAGTAAAACTTGAGGGGAAAAGGGATAGAAGGAATGTTTGAAAGGGAGATGAATTGAAAGAAAACTACCTACTAGGTGATACACCAAAATTAGGGTATGAATTACAGCATAAAAGATGGAATCAGTGAATAGACTTAGGTAATAGACTTGGGGTAAAGAAGTCCCACCCATAGACTGGATCATGACAGAAATTTGACCATTCAAGCTTTGCAAGTAATATAGGAAAGCATGGTTAGCTGATGGCCTTACTGAGGCTTGAATCCTATTCCATGTCTTAAGGAATCTATAATTGTAATCTGTCATTTTCTCTTGAGGGTCTCTCTTAATAGTTGTTAACTACTCAACTAGAGACAAGTTATCTAATTTTTCCTCAAAATGCTTACTTAATGCATCCCCTAACCTAGAGGTATAAGAGTGAATAGACTTGTGGGACCTAGGCTAACTAAGATGAGACCTCTAGGTTCGAGGCTGGTTCCTCTTGGATAATCTCCTTAATTTTCTTCTAGATAGGAAAAGTAAAACTTGAGGGGAAAAGGGATAGAAGGAATGTTTGAAAGGGAGATGAATTGAAAGCAAACTACCTACTAGGTGATACACCAAAATTAGGGTGTGAATTGCAGCATAAAAGATGGAATCAGTGAATAGACTTAGGTATAGGAGATCACAACTCACTAAATAGGTGTGCATAAGTACTTCATAAATAGGTCTGTAGGTAAAAAGAGATTCTTTCACAAACAATAACACTCTTTGGATTAGACAAACAATCTATGACCTGCAAACAAACATTCACCTCTGCAACTAGGTATAGGAATGAGACAAGATTATTAAAGGGTTGTAGTATACCCACAAAAGCATTCACATCAAATCATCCACAATAATACACAAAATTGCAGAAATAGAGAAGGATCAAGAACCCTAAGATATCATTGAGAACATACAAAATACTGAATTCATTAAGAGATAACAACCACAAGAAGGCATAGGGACATGAGAAATGTCACAATATATCTTCAATATCTGAATAATCAATGGGAATTTTACAATTGTAGAAAACTAGAGGGCAAGAAAATGCCACAAGTGGAAATAGCCCAATTATTTACAAAGTTATTTAGGAAAGGAGAAATGACTCAGGTTTTGCAATTGTTGGGTGTTCATAATAGGAAAATTGTAGGAGGTCATGTAAAAGAAACAATAATTGAAAATTGACAAGAAGCATTGAAATTTGTTAATAGGACAGATGGAGGATTTGATTCAAATGTTTCTAGAACAGCATGGATGAATATGGTTTTTAGTAAGAGATTGACACATAGAAATCAAGTTTGAGGAATTTATGATTTACTCAAGGTATCTCAAAGAACTATTCATAGATATATTAGGAAAAGAAATATTTTGGATATGGACATTGAAAATAATGGGGTATAGATTTGTAGAGTTCCTTAAAAAGATAGAGTTTTTGAAGGTGTAAGAAGATTGGGCATTGAATTTTTGACCAACCACTCTCGTGTTTCTTCCAATGGAAGGTACACTATACACAAGAAAGATGAAGATACTGGCATGAATATTTCAGATCCTTGTATCATCTTAAAATGGATACACTTCCATGTTAAGAATGTTTAGCCCTCTGAGTAAGTGGTTTGGGGTCATGTTGAATTCCTTGAATGGGTATTTGACTTGGATCTAGCTTTTTCCCCTATTCTGCCCTATTTTCCACTTCTTCCTAACATAATTATGGCACCCTGAATTACATGTTAGAAAGTAAAGATCCCCAAGATAACTGAGAGGGGTGGGAGGTGAATCAGTTATCTGATAATTTAACCATTCAACTACTCTAAACAATATAATCAATGTAGTAATTAACCATAGAAAGATAACCATACACAATTGCATAATAACACAAGATATGTTGACTAGGGAACCTCTTGAAAAGAGTAAACCCCAGTGGGAATGATGCCCACAAAATGATGCACTAAAATTAAAGTTCCTTGTTAGAGGATGGACCCTATTAGGAGTCTTATGAAATACATTCAGTACATATAAATCCCTGTTAGGAGATTTTGAATCCCTGTTAAAAGATTCTAACCCGGTTAAGAGTTTATGGAAGACAAAAGGACCCATTGCCCAAACAGCTTCAAGGCAAAATCTCTGAACCCACTATCCAAAAGATCTTAGAATTATTCAATAGAATAATATGAAATATATTACCTCCTTCATACTGTGCCAAAACTACACTCTCTGCTACACAAGATCACAATTCCAGATCTCTGTACTCACAAGTCTTCCTTCATCATTGAATTAGCTCTTTTCTTCACTTCATGCATATATTCGCATCTCAACTTTCAAAATTCAATCCTCTCTACTCAATTCTCCTTTTTTTTACAATTCTTGTTACAAAAAGGAAAAAATTCCTTCTTATATACCAAACTCAAATAATTACAAATGAGTCAGTCCTCAATTACAAAATAATAATTTCTACATGCTACACACAAAATTTGCATAAAACTATCGGCTTCCAGATATTTTAACTTTCTCCAAACATATCCTCGAAGTTTGTGCTATGAACCATGTCATCATTAATGAATCTCCAACATCCCTTTAACTATGAAAAATTAGATTCCATCCCAGCTAAGAGATATCCTCCGATTTCTGAAAATCGCTACACAGAAACACTGTCTAAACACTGCTTTCACCAAAATGCTCATAACTCTCATGGATGAATGAATTTCTTTTTGCATTTTTAACCATAGGTTAATAACACACCAAAGAACATACCATCAACTATGCAAAATCTAATTTGCAATACAACATGTGCGCAAAATAAAATTGTACCTACTTTCCTGCTGATATCTAGAGTATCACTGTGTTGACATCAATGACAATTCAAGTCATCAATGCAACAACAACTACTACAAAATGATTGCCAAAATAATTTTCATTCATTCCTAACAATCTCCCCCATTGGCATTGATGGCAACATAGATGAAAAATATCCAATGTTTCAAAAATCCAATACTGCAACATCACTGCAAAATATCAAATTAAATCTTGCTTCATTCTCCCATTTAGCTATCTCATACAATCCATAATGTTTTTCATGTATATCTCTCCCCCATTGACATCAATGATAGAAATTGCATCACTAAGCCAACAAAAACTTAATGTTAAAAGACACTGTTCATAAAAATATAATAACAAGAGTCCTCATGACTCAGCTCATAAACTCCCCCATAGAGGAAGTTCCAACATCCAATCCAGAAGAAAGATAGGGCTCATATACCACTAGACAGATGCAATCATCTGCATCAATTCTCAAAAATAGGTTGGGGCATAACCCCAAGCATACCTCTCAGATACACAAATGTATCCTTAGGTAAAGGTTTTGTAAATATATCTTCTATCTGTTCGTTTGTGCTTATGTACTCCAATCTTCTTTTTCTGCAACTTTCTCTCTTACAACATGATACTTGATCTCAATATGTTTAGTCTTAGAATGTAAAACATGATTTTTTGACATACTCACTATACTAGTGTTATCACAATGTATAACAACAGGCTCATCAAACTTTATTCTAATATCCTTCAATATTTGCTTCATCCAAATAATCTGATTACAATTGTTTACTGTTGCAACATATTCTACTTCTGTTGTACTTTGTAAAATACAATTATACTTCTTACTTAACCAAGAGACCAATTTTCCTCCAATAAAAAAGGCTCCACCACTGGTGCTTTTCTTGTCATCAATGTTGCCTCCCCAATCTACATCAGTATAGGCACATAAAGTAAAATCATCAAAATTTTCATACCATAATCCATAATCCATTGTTCCTTTCAGATATCTCAGTATCCTCTTTATTGCTGTATAATGTGATTCTCTAGGTTTTTCTTGAAATCTTCCTACAATCCCAACTGAATGTGCTATATCAGGTCTTGTATGTGTCAAGTACTGCAATCCTCCAATCATAGATCTGTACTTTTTCTGCTCAACTATTGGTGTCTCATCTTTGCTAGATAACTTATGTCCAGTTACCATAGGTGTTCCAACAGGTTTAGAATCTTCCATTCCAAATCATTTCAATAAGTCATTCAAATACTTATTCTGACTTACAAATATACCTTCCTTGCTTTGTGTTATCTATAATCTCAAAAAATATTTCCTTTCTCTAATCATGCTCATTTCAAATTCAGTCTTCATTTCATCTGCAAATTTGTCACTAGCTTCATCTTCTCCTCCAAAGATAATATTATCAACAAATATAACTATAACCAACAAACCATTATCAATTTATTTTGTGTATAAGTTACTATCTGATGTTCCTTTTATAAATCCCAATTTCAATAAATACTTATCCAATCTTGCATACTAGGTTCTAGGTGCTTGTTTTAATCCATATAAAGATTTCTTTAACTTACATACCATATCTCCTTCTTGTGTCAAAGGAAAACCTTCAGGCTACTCAATGTAGACTTCTTCCAATTCACCATTCAGAAATGCTAACTTCACATCCATCTGATACACTTTGAATTTCTTGTAAGCTGCATATGATAGAAACATTCTCACTACTTCAAGTCTGGCCACAAGTGCAAAATTTTCTTCATAGTCAATTCCTTCTTGTTGTGAATATCCTTTACATACCAATCTTTCTTTGTTTCTTATCACTTCTCCTTGTTCATTCATCTTGTTTCTGAATACCCATTTTGTTCCAATCACATTCTTGTCTTTAGGTCTAGGGACCAATTCCCATGTCTTATTTTTTTCAATCTTCTCTAGTTCTTCTTTCATAACATTAATCCAATGTTCATCTTCACAAGCTTCATTAGTAGTCTTAGGTTCAATTTGAGAAATCAAACATAAATGTACCTTATTTCGAGTCAAAACTCCTCTATCTAAACTTCCAATAACTTGCTCAACAGGGTGATGTCTTGAAATATACCTATTAGGTGTCATAGTTACTAATTTTGTTCCAACTGTAGATTCTTCTCTTCTTTCTTCTCTATTTTCTTCTTTGTTTTCTTCTCTATTTTCTTCAATATGACTTCCATTCAGCAAATCACTGTTAGTTTCAAAAAATAATTCTATATTTTCAATGTTAGGTTGAGGTTGTGCTTCTCCATCAGATTCATAATCAAGCATTCTTTCTTGAATTTTAAACTTCTCATCAACTTTGACATTTGCACTTTCAAAAATAGTCTTAGTTCTTTTGTTATAACATCTATATGCTTTTCTTTTCAAAGAATATCCAAGAAATATTCCTTCATCACTTCTAAGATCAAACTTTCCTATATCATCATCTCTCTTAATATAACATTTACTTCCAAAAATTCTAAAATACTTAATTGAGGGTGCATGTCCAAACCATAATTCATAAGGTGTCTTGTTTGTATTTGCTTTGATTTGTACTCTATTCATAGTGTATACTGTCGTGTTCACTGCTTCTCTCCAAAAGGTCTTAGCCAAATCATTCTCAAACAACATAACTCTTGCTACTTCAGTTATTGACCTGTTCCTTCTTTCTGTTATACCATTTTGTTTTGGTGTTCTAGGGGTTGAAAGTTGTCTCTTAATACCATTCATTTCACAAAAAGTATTGAACTCTCTAGATGTAAATTCACCACCTCTATTAGATCTTAGACACTTAATCTTCATTCCAAATTCATTCTCAATTTTTCTTTTCGTGATCTTAAATTTATCAAATGCTTCAAATTTTTCTTTCAAAAATGCAATCCACACCATTCTTGTAAAATCATCAACAAGAATCATAAAATACCTTTCTCCATAGAATCCTCTAGTCCTAGTAGGACCACTCAAGTCTGTATGAACAATCTCTAGCTTCTCTGTCGATGTGAACTTCTTGCTGGGAAATGAACTCCTTTTCTGCTTTTCCATTATACATTCTTTGCAAATCATTTTAGTAGGTTTCATAATTTTAGGTAAATCTCTTACTGCAAGTGTAGTACTCACTTTGACAATATTATCAAAGTTTATATGACAAAACCTTTTATGCCATAACCAACTGTCATCAATCTTAGTTAAAAAACATGTCATCTCAGTATGATTCAACTAAAATACATTACCTCTGGTTCAGGATCCTTTTCCAATCAGATTTCCATCTTTTATCACACAAGTTTTATCAGCAAACCAAACTTGATAACCCTTATCAACCAATTGTCCAACACTTAGTAGATTATGTATCAATCCATCAACAAAGTAAACATCATCAGTGTTAGCCTTTCCATCAAGAGTAATAGATCCTATACCCTTAATCAAACAAGGTGCATTATTACCAACTCTAACAATTCCTCCATCATAATTGTCTAACTTAACAAACTTTCTTTTATCTCCAGTCATATGATGTGAACAACCACTGTCTATAATCCAATCAGATTTCTTTTCAACTTGAGAAACTAATGCTTTTTCTTCCCTTTCATCAGATTCAGAACTTTCTTCTTTAATTGCTACAAATCCTATTTCCTCAAAGTTATCATTATCATTGTCACTTAAATGTCTTTCTTTCAATTCCTGCTTCAAGATCTTCATCATTTGCATAATAACATTCTTTAGATCTCCTAGGTTTAAAGTTGCTTCTATACTTCTTAACTCTTTTAGGACATTTAGATGCAAAATGACCATATTCTTGACAAGTCCAACATTTAAAGATTTTCTTACCTTTTGGTTCTCTTTTTACAAGTAATGCAATACCTTCTTCAATCTTCTTATCTTCCTCAAATTTAGATCTGCTACTGCTGGCATAATCTCCATTCACACTAGTGCTTCTTGATAATGTAAGTCTAATGTTAAGAACACTGAATGCTGCCTCCATTCTAGGTAGCTCTCCTGATAATCTGAAATTCATCTCTACTCTTTCTAATCTTCCAAGAAGAGTCTGTCTTGAAAAGTTCGGTGTACAAGGTATCACTTGTTTAATCATCTATGTTGTCTGCTTGAATAATGGTGTCAAAGTTCTCAAAATTTTCCATATCACTTCATTCTCTATCTTATCACCTCCATAAGACTTTATTCCTATTACAATCTTAGACATCCTACCAATATAGCTTCAAATAGATTCATCTTCCATCATTCTGATATCTTCAAATGCACAAATCCAATTATGTAATCTAGCCTTCTTTGCATGTTCATCACCTTCAAAAGTAGAATGTAAAGCTTTCCAAAGTGCATGAGATGTTTTCAAACATCTTACCTGACTATATTCATTCTCTGGTAGTGCTGAAAAAAGTGCTTCTCTTGCAAGTATGTTACACATGAATAGATCTAGCTCATCTTTAGTTCCTACCTCTAGATTGTCTTCCTCAATGATAGTCTTCTCATTCTTTGTAATCAACCAATAACTTGGTCCTAAACACAATAAATGTGTCTTCATCTTTTCTTTCCAACTATCAAAATTTACTCCATCAAACTTAGGGCTTTCTTTCTTGAAATTCACCATGGATCTCCTTAAGTTGTTAAACTTTTCTTTCAAGGACCTGTTGCTCTAATACCAATTATTAGAAAGTAAAGATCCCCAAGATAACTAAGAGGGAGGGGGGTGAATTAGTTATTTGATAATTTAACCATTCAAATTCTTTAAACAATATAATCAATGTAGTAATCAACCATAGAAAGATAACCATACACAATTGCATAATAACACAAGATATGTTGACTAGGGAGCCTCTTGAAAAGAGTAAACCCCGGTGGGAATGATGCCCACAAAATGATGCACTAAAAAGAAAGTTCCTTGTTAGAGGATGGACCCTGTTAGGAGTCTTATAAAATACATTTAATACATATAAATCCTTGTTAGGATATTTTGAATCCCTGTTAAAAGATTCTAACCCGGTTAAGAGTTTATGGAAGACAAATGGACCCACTGCCCAAACAGCTTCACGACAAGATCTTTGAACCCACTGTCCAAAAGATCTTAGAATTATTCAATAGAATAATATAAAATATATTAACTCCTTCATACTATGTCAAAACTACACTCTCTGCTACACAAGATCACAATTCCAGATCTCTGTACTCACAAGTCTTCCTTCATCATTGAATTAGCTCTTTTCTCCACTTCATGCATATATTCGCATCTCAACTTTCACAATTCAATCCTCTCTACTCAATTCTCCTTTTTAAAAAAATTCTCATTACAATAAGGAAAACATTCCTTCTTATATACCAAACTCAAATAATTACAAATGAGTTGGTCCTCAATTACAAAATAATAATTTCTATACGCTACACACAAAATTCACATAAAACTGTCGGCTTTCAGATACTGTAACTTTCTCCAAACATATCCTCAAAGTTTTCACTATGAACCACATCATCATTAATGAGTCTCCAACATCCCTTTAACTGTGAAAAATCAGATTCCATCCCAGCTAAGACATATCCTCCGATTTCCAAAAATTGCTACACAGAAACACTGTCTAAACATTGCTTTCACCAAAATGCTCATAACTCTCATGAATGAATGAATTTATTTTTGCACTGTTAAACATAGGTTAATAACACACCAAATAACATACCATCAACTACACAAAATCCAATCTTCAATACAACATGTGCACAAAACAAAACTGTACCCCCTTTCCTGCTGATATCTAGAATATCACTGTGTTGACATCAATGACAATCCAAGTCATGAATGCAACAACAACTGGTATAGAATGACTACCAAAATACTTTGCATTCATTCCTAACATTACAAACCTAAGATTCTTGACCTCAGGGTCAAGGTTGACCTTGACCCTAACCTAGGACAAGGTTGACCTTGACCTTGACCTTGACCCTAGGGTTTGGGATCTTCGGGGTTAGGTTCTGGTTTTGGGGTTTCATCAAAACTATATATTTTCCCTCTTCGGGGCCACTATTTCTTGGGTTAGGTGTCTAATTCTCAAATTAATATTTAAGATGGACCTTTCTGAAGATTTTTATAGGATTCCTAATTTATTATTGTAGATTAGCCTTTCTCGAGTTTTGTGCATAATTCTCAAATTAACATTGGGGTTGGCCTTACCTCAAATTTTTTGATAATGCTCTTAAATAATTATTTTTATTTGTATATTAAGGGTGGTCCCCTTCTATGGTTTTGTGTCAGGACTTTAATTTAATTTCCTCTTCGTGTGCACCTCTCTAGAGTTTTGTGCCATGAGCCCATAATTGTTGTTTTCTATGTGGCCTCTCTAAAATTTTGTGCCCTAGATCACTATAAAAGGGAGCCTTCCTCTCTCATTTTCTCCATCTCTCAATCAAGTATATCACATCTTATCTCATAACCTCTCAATCTCTCAAGCAAGAAGATCAAGCATTCAAGCATTCAATCCTTCAAGCATTGAAGATCCAATTCATCAAGGAGATCCATTGTTAGCCATTGAAGGATTCAATCTCTATGGAGCCCCCTTGTTGAAGATTTCTCCATCCACATTCATCCAAGCCTCTTCCTATTCCAAGATCCACTCAAGATTGGTGTTGAGGATCTAAATAAAATTTATTAGAGACATCCTAAATTTGATTCTACATTCATCCATACTTTTGGATTCAAGGATTTGAATCCTCCAGAAGGGTTTCAACATAAGAAAGGTGAATTTTTCCATTTACTTTGTTTACTACTACAATTTCAATTCAATTTAATGGTTAGTTCCTAAATTGGAGTTTGACTAAGGGAAACCCCTCCCCCCAACAAAGAAAACCATTTTTCTTATAGGTACAGGTGTGGGACAATGAATTAAAGTGGAGATTTGGATACCCTTTTCATCAAACTTTCCATTGAAGTTGTGCAGGTCAAGGTCAACTTTTTAGTTCTACTTCTAATAACCTTCATAAAGAGAATTTGAACAATGAGTTTTTACTTCTACTTCTAATACCCTTCATAATAAGTTTGTCATTGCTTCTACCCACAATGAATCTGTGAAACCTACTAGTGATGACATAGTGACTACTGAAGTTCCATTAACTCCTTTTGATATGGCTTCTTCTTATGGTCCTAGTTATCACTTCCTAGTTAAACAAGGATTTAATGGTCAAGGATGTGATAATCATAATAAGGGAATTCAAATTCCCTTACAGAATGGGGGGCATGAGAATTCTTATGGATTGGGATTTAATCCTCAACAAAAATCAATGTTAACAACATCTCAAATAACATTTCAAAATATGATGAACCTATGAAGGAATTTGACCAAGAAGTTGTTTTTTCTAAACTCCTCCATGCTAAGATAATTACTAGACCTAAAAAAAAATGAAATGTAGTCCACACTTAAAAAATCTTCCTTTTTGTTCATATCATAGATTTCATGATCACTCTACTAATGAATGACAATATTTACATTATAATATTAGGAAGCTCTTTGATAATAAGGTTATTTATATATCATGTGACAATGAGTTGTATTTCAATCTTGTTTTCTCTAAATAACATTTATGTTCCTATTGTAGAGTACCACATTGTTAGGAATGATTGCTAAATGTTTGGTAGACATTCTATAGTAGTTGTTGTTTCATTCATGACTATGATTGTCATTGATGTGAACATAGTGATTTACCAAAGACTTGCAGAGAAGCAGACAGAGTTTGGATTAGCGCACATGGGTTATTGTAGTTGGAGCTATGTGATGTTGAGGATATACTCTTTGATATGTTATATGTCTATGGTTAAGAGTGCAAATAGTAATTCATTTATTCATGGAAGTTATGATCATTTTGGTGGAAGCAGTATTCAAGCAGTGTTCCTGAGTAGCGGTTTGTGAAAATCAAATGACATCTCCTAATAAAGATGGAATATGGTTTTGCATAGTTCAAGGGAAGTTGAAGACACATTGATAGTCATGTGGATGATAGCCCACACTTTTAGGTCGCATGAGTGAATATTTATTGTATTTGGAAGCCGATAGTTTTGTGTAATTTTGATGTAGCATGTGGAAACTTTTATATTGTAATTGTATGTCGACTCATTTGTAATTATTTGAGTGTGGTATAAAGGAAGGAATGTATTTCCTTGTTGTAGGGGGTAAGAATGTGAAAGTGAGTAGTTGTGATATGTAGTAGTGGTTGTGTGTGATGCTATATGCATGAAGTGAAGAAAAGAGCTAAGTATGAAAGTGAATTCATGAAGGAAGACATGCAAAGTACAAAGATCTAAAATTGAGATATGATGTAATAGTGAGTGCGGTTTGGCATAGTCAAAGAAGAGGTAACATATTATTCTATTTAGTAATACAAATATTATTTGGACAGTGTGTTCAGTGATCTTACCTTGAAGCTGTTTGGGTAGTGGGTCCTTCTGTCTTCCATAACTCTTAATAGGGTTAGAATCTTTTAACAGGGATTCAAAATCTCCTAAAAAGGATTCATATGTACTTAATATATTTCATAAGACTCCTAACAGAGTCCATCCTTTCACAAAGAATATTCATATTAGTGCATCTTTTGTGGGCATCATTCCCACCAGGGTTTACTCTTTGATCAAGAGGTTCCCTAGTAAACATATCTTGTGTCATTATGTTATTGTGTATGAATATCTTTCTATGGTTGGTAATTATATTGCTTATATGGTTTAATAATTTTGAAGATGATAAAAGTTATAATTATCTAATAACTAATTCACCCCCCTTGCCCCCTCTTAGTTATCTTAGTGGACTCTACTTTTTAACAATTGGTATCAGAGTGGCAGGTCTTTGAAAAAGAAGTTTAATAGCTTAAGGAGATCCATGATGAATTTTAGGAAAGAAAGCTCTATGTTTGATGGAGTAAATTTTGACAACTGGAAAGAAAAGATGAAGACACATCTACTATGTTTAGGACCATGTTATTGGTTGATTACGAAGAATGATAAAACTATCATTGAAGAGGACAATCTTTAAACATGTACTATGGATGAGAGAGATATATTCATGCATAACATACTTGCAAGAGAAGCACTTTTGATAGCACTTTTGGAGAATGAGTACAGTCAGGTAAAATGTTTGAAAAAGTCTCATGAAATTTGGAAAGCTTTACACTCTACTTTTGAAGGTGATGAACATGCAAAAAGAGTTAGATTACATAATTGGATATGTGCATTTGAAGATATAATAATGTTGGAAGATGAATCTATTAGAAGTTATGTTGGTAGAATGTTAGAAATTATTATAGGTATAAAATCTTGTGGAGGAACAAAGATAGAGAATGAAGTGATATGGAAAATTTTGAGGACATTGATTCCTATATTTAAGTAGACAACACTGATGTTTGAACAAGTTATACCTTGTACAAAAAATGTTACAAGAGAGACTCTTCTTGGAAGATTGGAAGCAATAGAAATGAACCTGAGATTATCAGGAGACTTACCTAGAATGGAGACAACATTTAGTGCTCTTAGTGTTCGACCTAATTTATCAAGAAGCATTAGTGTGAGTGGAGATTATGCTGGCAATAGGAGATCTAGAAATGAAGAAGACAAGAAGATTGAAGAAGGTATTGCCTTGCTTGTGAAAAGAGAACTAGATGGTAAGAAAAGATTTAAATGTTTGACTTGTCAAGAATATGGTCATTTTGCATCTAAATGTCCTAAGAGAGTTAAAAAATACAGAAGCAATTTCAAACCTAGAAGATATAAGGAATGTTATTATGGTAATGATGAAGATCTTGAAGCTAGTATAGAAAGAACCTTAAGTGAAAGTGATACTATGAATAATGACGACATAGGATTTGTAGCTATTAAAGAAGAGAATCCTGAAACTGATGTTAAGGAAGAAAAAGTGAATCTGATGTTAAGGAAGAAAAATCCTTAGTTTCTCAAGTTGAAAAGAAAGCTAATTGGATTATAGATAGTGGTTGTGCACATCATATGGCTGGAGACATGAAAAAGTTCATAAAGTTGAATGAATATAATGGAGGAGTTGTTAGAGTTGGAAACAATTCACCTTGTTTGATTAAAGGTATAGGATCTATTACTCTTGATGGAAAGACTAATACTGATGATGTTTATTTTTTGGATGGATTGAAACATAATCTTTTGAGTGTTGGATAGTTTTTTGATAAGGGATATCAAGTTTGGTTTACTGAGAAAACTTGTGTGATAAAGGATAAAGATGGAAATCTGATTGGAACTGGATCTAGAACCAAAGGCAATGTATTTTAGTTGAATCCTACTAATATGACATGTTTGATTACTAAGATTGATGACAGTTGGTTATGGCATAGAAGGTTTTGTCATATAAACTTTGATAACATTATGAAAGTAAGTACTACACTTGCAATAAGAGATTTACCTAAAATTATGAAGCCTCCTAACATGATTTGCAAAGAATGTGTAATGGCTAAACAGAAGAGAAGTTCTTATCCTAGTAAGAAGTTTACATCTACAAAGAAGCTGGAGATTGTTCATACAGATTTGAGTGGTCCTACCAGGACTAGAGGATTCTATGGAGAAAGGTATTTTATGATTCTTGTTAATGATTTTACAAGAATGATGTGGATTGCATTTCTTTAAGAAAAATCTGAAGCATTTGATAAGTTTAAGATTGTTAAGAATAAAGTTGAGAATGAATCTAGAATGAAGATTAAATGTTTTAGATCTGATAGAGGTGGAGAATTTACTTCTAGAGAGTTTAACACCTTTTGTGAAGAAAATGGCATTAAGAGATATTAGTCAGCCCCTAGAACACCTGAACAAAATGGCATTGCAGAAAAAAGGAATAGATCAGTGACTGAAATAGCAAGAGCTATGTTGTTTGAAAATTATTTGGCGAAGATATTCTGGAGAGAAAAAGTGAACACAATAGTGTATACAATGAATATAGTACAAATTAGAGTAGACATAGACAAGACACCTTATGAATTATGGTTTGGACATGCACCCTCAGTTAAGTATTTTGGAATTTTTGGAAGCAAATGTTATATAAAGAGAGATGATGATATTGGAAAGTTTGATCATAGAAGTGATGAAGGTATATTTCTTGGATATTCTTTGAAAAGAAAAGCATATAGATGTTTCAATAAAATAACTAAGACTATTGTTGAAAGTACAAATGTTAAAGCTGATGAAAAGTTCAAAATTTAGGAAAGAATGCTTGATTATGAATCTGATGAAGAAGCTCATCCTAAACCTAAAATTGGATCTAATGAATTATTTTATGAAACTGATAGTGATTTGTTGAATGAAAGCCACAGTCAAGTCATTAAAGAATCTACATCTGAAGAGAGATCTGAGACAGTGACATCTAGAAAGAGCTTGTTAAGGAATCATCCTTTTGAATAGATTATTGGGAGCATCAAAAGAGGAGTTCTAACTCAAAATAAGGCATAAGAATAGTTATGTTTGATTTCTCAAATAGAACCTAAGACTACTAATGAAGCTTGTGAAGATGAAGACTGGACTAATGCTATGAAAGAAGAACTAAATCAGATTGAAAAGAACAAGACATGGTAATTGGTCCCTAGACCTAAAGACAAGAATGTTATTGGAACTAAATGGGTATTCAGAAACAAGATGAATGAACAAGGAGAAGTAGTAAGAAACAAAGCAATATTGATATGTAAGGGGTACCCACAACAAGAAGGAATTGACTATGAAGAAACCTTTGCACCTGTTGCAAGAATTGAAGTAGTAAGAATGTTTTTGGCATATGCAACTTACAAGAAATTCAAATTATATCAGATGGATGTGAAGTCAACATTTCTGAATGGAGAATTGGAAGAAGAAGTCTACATTGAGCAGCCTTAAGGTTTTCATTTAACTCAAGGAGACATGGTATGTAAATTGAAGAAAGCTTTATATGGACTTAAACAACCACCTAGAACTTGGTATGCAAGACTGGATAAGTATTTGTTAAAATTGGGATTTACAAAAGCAACAACTGATAGCAATCTATATACAAAAGAAACTGAAAATGGTTTATTAGTTATAGTTATTTTTGTTGATGACATTATCTTTGGAGGAGAAGATGAAGCTAGTGAAAAATTTTCTAATGAGATGAATATTAAATTTGAAATGAGTATGATTGGTGAGATGAAATAATTTTTGGGATTACAGATAACATAAAAAAATGATGGTATCTTTGTAGGTTAGACAATGTACTTGAATGAATTGTTGAAAAGATTTGGAATGGATAATTGTAAACCAGTTGGAACACCCATGGTGACCAGACATTAATTATCTAGCACAGATGAGACTCTTGCAGTAGAATAGTAGAAATATAGATCTATGATTTGAGGATTGCAATATTTGACTCATACAAGACCTGATATAGCACATTAACTTGGAATTGTACCAATATTTCAAGCTAAACCTAGAGAATCACATTATGCAACAGTAAAGAGGATACTAAGATATTTAAGAGGCATAATGGACTATGGACTATGCTATGAAAAATCTGATGATTTTACCCTATGTACATATATAGATGTTGATTGGGGAGGTAGTGTTGATGATAAGAAAAGCACCAGTGGTGGAGCATTTTTCCTTGGAGGAAGATTAGTTTCTTGACTAAGTAAGAAGTAGAATTGTATCTCACAAAGCATAGTAGAAGAAGAATATGTAGCAGTAGCAAACAATTGTAACCAGATAATTTGGATGAAACAAATGCTGAAGGATATTGGAATAAAATTTGTTGAGCCTATTGTCATACATTGTGACAACACTAGTATAGTTAGTATGTCTAAAAATCCTTTATTACATTCTAAGACAAAGCATATAGAAATTAAGTATCATGTTGTAAGAGAGAAAGTTGCTGAGAAAGAAGTCAGACTTAAGTACATAAGTACAAAGGAGTAGATAGTAGATGTATTCACAAAGCCTTTACTTAAGGATACATTTGAATATTTGAGAGGTATGCTTGTGGTTATACCCCAGCCTACTTTTGAAAAGTGATGTAGTTGGTTGCATCTGTCCAGTGGTATATGAGCCTTATCTTTCTTCTGGACTGGATGTTGGTACTTCCTTTATGGGGGAGTATGTGTGTCTGAGCTGAGTCATGAGGACTCTAGTAAATGTATTTTTCTGAAAAGTGTCTTTTGACATTGAGTTTTTGTTGACATAGTATACATGAAAAACAATCTGGAACATATGTTGGAGAGAACTGAATAGGATAACAAAGCAAGATTTGATTGATGAAGAGGATTTGAAGAAGTAGTGTTGCAGTATTCAATTTTTGGAACATCAAATGTTTTTCATCTATGTTGCCATCAATGCCAATGGGGGAGATTGTTAGGAATGAATGCTAAATTTTTGGTAGACATTCTATAGAAGTTGTTTTTGCATTCATGACTATGATTGTCATTGATGTCAACATAGTGATTTACCGAAGACTTGTAGAGAAGCAAATAGAATTTGGATTAGCGCACATGTGTTATTGTAGTTGGAGCTATGTGATGTTGCTGATATACTCTTTGATATGTTATATGTCTATGGTTAAGAGTTCAGATAGTAATTCATTTATTCATGGAAGTTATGATAATTTTGGTGGACGCAGTATTCAGGCAGTGTTCCTGAGTAGCAGTTTGTGGAAATCAGATGATATCTCCTAATCGAGATGGAATCTAGTTTTGTGGAGTTAAAGAGAAGTTGAAGAAACATTGATAGTGACATGGATGATAGAATAGAATTTGAGGTCACACGAGTGAAGATTTATTGTATTTGGAAGCTGATAGTTTTGTGTAATTTTGGTGTAGCATGTGGAAACTTTTATATTGTAATTGTATGCCGACTCATTTGTAATTATTTGAGTGTGGTATAAAGGAAGGAATGTATTTCCTTGTTGTAGGGGGTAAGAATGTGAAAATGAGTAGTTGTGATATGTAGCAGTGGTTGTGTGTGATGTTGTATGCATGAAGTGAAGAAAAGAGCTAAGTATGAAAGTGAATTTGTGAAGGAAGACATGCGAAGTACAAAGATCTAAAATTGAGATCTGATGTAATAGTGAGTGCAGTTTGGCAAAGTCAAAGAAGAGGTAACATATTATTCTATTCATTAATGCAAATATTATTTGGATAGTGTGTTCAGTGATCTTACCTTGAAGTTGTTTGGGTAGTGGGTCCTTTTGTCTTCCATAACTCTTAACAGGGTTAGAATCTTTTAACAGGGATTCAAAATATCCTAACAGGGATTCATATGTACTAAATGTATTTCATAAGACTCCTAACATAGTCCATCCTTTCACAAGGAATATTCATATTAGGGCATCTTTTGTGGGCATCATTCCCACTGGGGTTTACTCTTTGATCAAGAGGTTCCCTAGTCAACATATCTTGTGTCATTGTGTTATTGTGTATGAATATCTTTCTATGGTTGGTAATTATATTTCTTATATGGTTTAATACTATTGAAGATGATAAAAGTTATAATTATCTAATAACTAATTCACCCCCCCACCCTCTCAGTTATCTTGGTGGAGTTTACCTTCTAACACACATTATGCAAACAATGTTAGCCTAATCCTTGGGGGCTCATTGTTTTGTGTAGTGTTGTGAGTGATATAATAGGTCCCCTTCCATCCTTTTTCCCACCTTGGGGGGCAAGGATGTCATCTCCTTCTTTTTGGTCTTTCTGGGATTCACCTCTTTCCTTGGTTAAGTAGTATCTATCTATTATGTGATATCCAATCATACATGAAAATTTTTGTTTGCATTGAGGATCTCTGTCCTTGATCACAACCTCTTTCGTTACTTGACATTAGGTTTCCATGGTTGATATAATCTTTTACCATAGAAGCTGAATAGTGTGCTATCACTCAGAAGGGTTACTTTTTCACTTCTTACGTGATATCTCTTTGCATTCATCCCTTCCATGTCCTCATTGGAGCTATGACCTTCTTGGCTTGGACTGGGTGTTATTTTTGGATATTGTCTTGATGTTGAAGAAGGATTTATCCTTGTTCTTTTATTTCCTTAGAATGTCAAAATAGTATTCTTTTTGTCATCTTAAGGAGGGGGGCATATATACGGTCTCCCTCATTTTATATTTTATATTTTTGTTCTCACCTTTTGTTTTACAGCATGCTAAATCTTGGAAGGCAATGCACATAAGTTTCTAAATCCTGAAGGGACACACATTTTCAATTTCAAACATGTTGAATCCTTGGAAGGTAACATACATAAGTTGCTAAATCCTAAAGTGGTGTGCATTCCCAATTTTAAATATGCTAAATCCTCTGAAGGTAACACAAATAAGTTTCTAAATCATGAAGAGATGCGCATTTTACAAATGTATTCTATGGTGATATGAGGATATGGATCCATGGGTACTTCATAAATGTTATAATTAGGAGAGATAGGTACTAAGAGGGGAGGGGTGAATCAATGCCTTCAAAAAAATTTACCTGGAAAACCTTTCAGATCTATAACAGTGTACTGTGATAACTGATGAAAATAACTTAAATCTAATTGCATAAATCAATCATCTAGTTAACTTAAGAAAGTAAACAACATGAAATCAATATGACAATCACATAACACAAGTATTTTGGTAATGCAGAAACCCTTGTAAGAAGGTAAAAATTGTGGTGGGGATGACACCCACAAATTCTTCAATACTGCAGATAGAAAAGGTTTTCCTGTTAAGGCTACAAGTTTTGATCACTTCTGGTGATCTTACCCTATTAGGAGTAACATATTAGATTAGCTAGATCTACCTAGTTATAGGATTTTAACAACACTAATGAAGTGTGTACTCGGTTAAGAGATTTACATAAGACTGTTAAGTCTACTTTGTTAAGAGATTTTACCAAAAAATCTATCACAATTGTCAGAAAGTAATAGGAAATTATCTGCTAGTTGACAACTCAATTGTCTAAAATAGATCAATAAATGCTCATAAAACATCACCTTGACTATGATGATTCACTACTCTATTCTGCTCTGTAGCCTTCTCTGATTCTGCTCAATCTGATATCCTCTGTTGCTTTGTTCTACTCTATAAACTGATTGACTTGAAGTTAGGTAATGGCTTGAAGTGCTCCATGATTCATATATATCAGTTCACCAACCTCATAAAATGGTACGAACATACAAAATATATAGTGTTCTATTTTTTTCGCTTTAGTAAAAATTAGGTTACAAAAAAAATAATCATAACCCTAAGATCTACAGTGCAAAATTAACCTAGATCAACTATTACATTAAGATAAACATTACATTTAATGAGTATCTCTTACAATAAATGCTCCTCGATCTTGGTAAACTATTTTATGATCTATTGTAACCATTTGCATAGAAGAATGTGTCATTTCAGATTACTATGCCATTTTTTGTGATCATCGGTCAACACTGTATAAACTTCTCTGTGTATACTACGATGCTTAGTGTTTACTGTCTATCAGTGTCAGTGTCACTAGTGCTTAGAAAACTATGTGATGCTTAGTGTAAAAGCTTTACCAACTGCTCTGTCTTACTTCTAGTTACCGACCAACTCAATATAAGTAACCGACTGACCTATTTACTATCCTTTGATACTTGTTACCCAAATTTTCATATGCATTCAAATTTGGCTGAAAATCATACCCAGGCCTTTGTTTTTACCATGTCTACTATTGCTAAAATTTTCACAAATTTATTCCATGTTCTCTGGTCTCTGCAAATTTGTAATCTCCCTGGTCTGTAGTTGAAAAATTTCATAAAACTAGCCGTTGGTGTTCAAAATCCTAAAAAAACCTTTTGGCTGCATTAAATTTTCATATTACCTTTATTCCAGCCACCTAAGTCATCCAATTTGCATGTGCCTTTAAAAATCCTCCAGTCACCAAGTCTCTGAATCCTGGCAGTTAACCTCTTAACACTCAGTGATCCAGCGAGCGGTTACCGTTTAAGTTGGTGGTCTTAGTTCAAGTGGCTAGGACAAGATTTTTGGTCCGACAGTTGTCGCATGATCTCATGGCCCCGAAAGATTCCATCAGATTTGCGATGATCATCAATTTCTCCTGCCTACAGGGTTTAACATGTTAGTGGGACTAATGCCACCTCATCTTATTTCGTAGCTCCTGATTCATCGACGATGTCCAATTCCATAGGTTGTCAGTCAGGTTGTCTTCCTTAGTGGGTTAAGTTTTGATCAGATCATGTGGTCATCATTATACTAGGGGCTCAAGATGCACATTTTTTATCATGGTGGTATAGTGACAACCGTAGATCTTAATTTATCACCTGGCCTTTATCAGTGGGTCCTATGTCAGAGATAGATGCAACGTGGATCCATTTTGGTGGCTTGTGATTGGCAAAGGTTGAATATAGGTGGAAGGTTGTTAGTGGGGCTGGGCCCTTTTAATGATCAGGAGGCTCTGACATCTATAGAGGATCGATGACTAGCATATATTTGCAAGGGTTTGTGTCAGGGCTCGTGATCTTACAACAGCCACCGATCTTGGTTGGTGTCAGAACTTCCTTCGGTGGGTCCTTATGTGCTGACTTGCTTGAATTTGGTTGGTCTATGTGGTGATGACTAGATTTATCATGGGTTCATTGTCAGAGGGGTCTCATAAAGGTAAGGATCTATGGCTGGTGTAAAAGTGTAAGGAATATTCTAGGGCTATGAGATCATGCCCCACTGTTAGATCGGTATCTCAAGCAGTGGGTTTGATGTCAGAAGGTTGCTACATGTATCCAAAATGGTGTAGTTTGATTGGTTGTTTGATGTGCAATGTGGCCAATGTCAGTGGGCCTTTGGGGTCAAGGCTTCCTAAAGAAGGTAAAACATGATCAGATCTCACGGCTGTCATTATATCAGAGACTTAAGATGATCGATTGTTATGATGGTGGTATAGCGACAGCGGTCTGATGGTGTTCTCAGGGACGTGGGTCTGGTGACTTTTTAGAGATGCTGATTTGATCATTTCTTATTGGTTGTTGACTGCCACGGTCGTGGTTGACTTGTTAGAAGGGAACTTTAGGTGTTCTTTTTTAGTGCATCATGGCCATTCATCTATTGGGAAGGGTTTTTATTGACGGTTACATTTTAAAGTTTGTTGCTAGCCATTACATTTCAAAATTTGAAAGCTTTCTGCTAATTTTTTTTTCTAGGGTTTTATGTTCTTTCAGCCATGCATGACATTGGGTAGCTCAGGAATTGATTTTTTAGGATGGTTGTGGTTGAGAGGGTGATGGAGGTGACCATTAGCTAGCGTTGCAGGGTACTATGTCACATTTTCATGCCAAGAAGTGCTAGGATTTGGTGCCACCTTTGCAAGTAGTACCTCTTCCAGGGAAATAAGTTTGGATTTGAAGCCTTCATGGATTAGTGGAGTTGCAGGCAGGTAGATGGGTCGAAGTTGTTGTGTCTGCAGGTGGACTTAGTCCAGGATCAACATGCAAAGAGAAAGATCTGATCTGTTGATCTGTTCTCAATGATTTTTGTGATGGGTTAGGAGTGTACCTTTAGGGTTTGATATTTTTGTGGATCTATAACCCTAGTTAGGTTAAATTTGACTCCTACCTATGTGTAGTTGAGTATGTATATATATATTTTTGGAGCCTTTAGTGCTCAAGAGTTGGACAATTTGTAGAAGAAAATTCATCTTTTCTTAAAAGGTCATCTATGGTATCATTTCTACCCTCTAGCTTATACAGTTGTATTTCTCCCATTGATGATTCAAATACTGCAGAGGTATTTTGTGATAGTCCTTCATGTCCCTATGCTTCCTTTTTTGGATTATCTCTTATTGGATCAAAGTATGTGCATTTTTTCAATGTTATTTTAGGGTTCTTAATCCCTCTTTCTTTCTGCAATTTTGTTGGTTATTGTGTTTGATTTGATTTAGATGTTCTTGTGGGTATACCTCACCCCCCTTAATAGTCTTGTCTCAATCCTACACCGAGTTGTAGAAGTGAATGTCTATTTGTAGGTCATAAGTTGTGCCTTATTCTCAGGCCCTCTTATGAAATATTTATGCACGCCTATTCAGTAAGTTGTGACCTACTAGACCTAAGCTTTTCATTGATTTCATTCCTACATACTGAGATCCAAACCCTAGTTTCAGAGCATCACCTATTAGGTAGTTTTCTTTCAAGTCATTTCCCTTACAAGCATTCCTTCTATCCCTTTCCCTCTAAAAGTTTTACTTTCATGTCGAGAAGAAAATTAGGGTGATTATCCAAGAGGAACCAGCCTAGAACCTGGAGGTTTCATCTCAATTAGCAAAGGTCCGACAACCTAGAGATGATTCCCATGTTATACTGAGTTATCAAGACCAAGAGAGCTTGAGACAAAGGTGCAAACTTAGTATAACAATAATAATGACAACCTTAAATGCTCAATAGAGATTAAAAATCTCCCCCTTTGGCATTCGTATCAAAACTTTGAATGTATATAGACAAAATGTTTCTATATATTCCTTATATCTCCACCATATACATATCAACAACAAAAAATTTCCAAGTACAAAGTACTCCCCCTCAGTGCATGCTCTTGATAGTATGTAACATACATATCAAAGTATATTTATTTGGCATATACATGTTTTCCCCCTTTTTGATAATAATGCCAAACACATGAAAAATAATGTATACTTACATCTTATAAAAAATGTTTTGATGGGTTTTCCTTACAGACTCTAAGAGGTTGTCCCATTCCTCTTTCAAGTTGGTAAGAGAAATATGCTCAAGACCGACATGTGCATGCATGTCAAAGATATTATCTAACACCAAAATCTCTGATGTTGCTACAAGTTGTTCAGCTTTGATAATATGTGCTTCAAAAATTTTCAGGTAAGGAGTGAGTTCTATTTGTAACTTTGTAACCTGATCAATGATTTTCTCTTCTTGTTTCCTTAGATCTACTATCAACTACCAGAGTTCTTGAACTCGGTGAATATGCTTTAAGAAAGCATTCAGCTCAGTTATAGCTACTTGTGTACTCAACTTTATTTCCGCTTCTAAACATTTTATCTTTTCACTGACTTCTATAGTGAAGGTGTCTGAAGTACAAAGCCTGATAAAAAATTGATAGATTATCTAGGTGATAGATTTTACCTTGGTAATGACCTCAGATAACTTTACCTTTCTCAGTGCCACTTCTGTGCTAATCCTTTCTACCAATTTGTCCTAAATCTTTGATTCTACACTTTCTTCTATTCTTTTGTCTGCATCTATATCAGGGGCATTGATTTTGTTAGTGAGTGTAGCAAGTTGATCTATGATGGGAGTATTCACATCAATATTTGTCTCCAGTACTATCTATTTTAGAATACCCCTCACATAATTTAACACTTCTTTTCATTTGTGTTCTTCCCTTAACTTTTCTTCTACCACTTTCCTTGAACATAATTCCCCATATCTACTTAGTTCCTTGGGGCTTAGGGTTCTCGGGTCACAGTATGGTATAATTATGACTTCATCAATGGTGATTGACCCTTTTACTTTCTTCTTCTTCTTCTTCTTTTGTGCAAGAGGTGACTTCTTCTCACTAATAACAATAGATTTTTCTCCATTCTTTGGAGTATCTTTCCCAATTGACACCATATCTTCCTTTTTCTTCTCCTCGGTAGGTGGTGTGGGAGTCTTGGTTGTAGTGTCAGGTGGGTTCACCTCGGTCAACTTTGATTCTTTTGGTTCCTTTGTTTCTATAGACTGTGCCTCTATTTTGGTAGGCTCATTTGTATCTACAGGTTGCTCAAGTGCTTGTATCCCTATTGTATCTTTATTTTGCTCAGGATGAGAGACATCAGGTTGTACTTGTGAAAGTATTTCAACTACCTCTGCAAGTACAAGAATTTCACCTGGTAGAGATGTGAACACACTATCAATGTCTAGTGCTTCATCTTTGTTTGGTGCAATTGTCACATCTTCATCATCCTTATCATCAGGATCACCATTAGTGTCCTCAATGAGTGCATCATCATAAGTTTTCTTCTGCAAGTGGATCTTTACTTGATCTGGTGCACTGTGAAATTTTTATTTCTTCCTTTTGTTCAGTGATATCAATTACTTCGGTAACTGATATACCGGTGTCCTTTATTTTCTTTCCTTTGTTATCATCAATGAAAATACCTTTACCTTTTGAACCGTGTATCTTCTTAGACAGTTTCAGGAATGCTTCCTATTCAACTTTCTCTTCTTCTTTCAAAATTGATGTCCATAGAGAATCACATGTGACATCCATATCACCCACATTCTCATCCATGATCTGCATAGCTCTGTTCTTGACTAGAAATCTAGCCTAATAATTTTTCATGTATTCACTTACAATAGCATAGCTAAAGTGTGAGTCTGCATGACTTAATGATCATTATCTTTTTGTTTTCTCTATATCTAGTCCAATAGCCCATCTCTCATTTATTTTTTCATCAAGTTCCTTCAGTAATTGACATGTGAATTCCATTGGTACTCTCTTGAATTTAATCATCATCTGGATGATAGCATGTTCTAGCTTTGTCTTGTCCTCAATTGACATTTTGTAAAATTTTCCAATGCCTGGATCTGCAAGATTTCCATTCTCAATTATATCTTCAATTATTTCTTCTATTGTACTTTCCCTATTACAAACTAACTTGAATTGATTAGGATCATTTTCAGTGTCAGTCTCCTCTATATCTTCTTTAATTCTTATGTATTTCCTCCTTTTCTTCAGTCTCTCAACTATTTTCTTGTTCTTTCTCTTAACATATTTCCATGTCGATGTAGCTGCTCTTCTTTTTGGTACTTTTACTACTTCTTCTTTCTTGGTAGGTTGTGCTGCAATTGACAAATGTGTCTTCATTCCTTCAGGTTCTAGTAACTGCATTTCCTATTCAACATTGGTGGGAGGAATCAGTGTGGAATCCTTTTCTTTGTGTGACTCCATCTCCTTGCTATCATTGGGCTTGTCAGCGAACTGTAACTGACCTTCGGTTGTTTCTTTAACTCATGACTCCACAAATGAGTTGGATGCATTTCCATATTTTGCTGTGAGATATTTTCTCATTTTCTTCACCCTTCTAGACATTTTTATGATCTCTATGTCTGTAATGATTCATGACTTAGCTTCCTCATATGTGCCAAATCTAGTGGTAGTGATATCTATCGGTAATGCTAGCAATGCATTAATAGATTTCAAATTGAAATCATGGTTCATTTTGTATCCCATTTGTGCTAACCATTTTTTTCTTGATTCTACTCCCTTTATCATAGAGTGGTCTATGCTGACTATAAAATATATGTCATCTTCAAATTTACTCACTAATTCCCTTGGAATTCTACTCCTTTGATGCATTTTTTTCTGATATTCTTTGAAATATGCATTAAATTCATTATTTAGATTATCTCCTAGAATTTTCATCATTTCACCAATTTGTGCAGTTATCAGTTTGTTAGATTACTAGTTTACTTTACCGATACCAGGTACATATTTTTGTAGATAGAAAAATGTATAGACAAGCAATGATTTGTACTTACATGTGTTGAACTTCTTTGATCTTATTGTCTTCATATTATCTTGCAGTTGGTGTAGTAGCAGTTCGGCAAGATCTACTTGGTGATCTTTCTTCACAATTTTATATGCCATGTCCACTCTGTTGCAGGGTACACTATTTGGTTTGCTAGATGTAAATATCTTGTACCTGATGACATGTGCTGTGAATTTTACTACTGGGTCTTTGATGGTTGAGATTTTTAGTGCCCTACCATCCCATTAAGCTCCAGTGTTCTTTTCAACATCGAGATGAGATGAACTTTGAAAGGCTTTTTCTTTATTGGTTGTAGGGTACCCAGTAACCCTACTGATAATATTCTTTATGACCTCAAAAGGTTTATCTAACCAAAATTTGCCATCATGAAATCTGCTCAATGCAATTCTTATCTAGTCAGTCTTGAAAGATTGTGGGAAGTATGTAAAACACGATAACCCTGACTCCTCAATCTTCTTATATTCATATTTTATCCTTCCATCCGATCCACAAACCTATTGATAAGTAGTAATGGTCTCAAAATCACCTACTTCTCCAATTTTGTAATGAATATAGGCCCTAACATCTTCTGTTAACAAAACCCTATTTGGAATGCTCAAAAATGCACCCATATCATTTGTTTGTGCTGCAACCTTGGGATGTGGTTTGAATTTGGCCTTGAAAAATTAGCCCTAACAATTAATTCTACTTCCTCCTCAATATTTTGCAATTTTCTTGCAGTCAATGTTGATGCCATAAATTATTTCTAGGGTTTTGGCAAGCAATAGATAACCAATGTTCAGTAGGTAGATGGACTTACTCGATATCGTAGAAGAATTGTTGTTGATTCGATCTACAGTGACTTTGAATCTTTTCTAAAAATATTTAGCTCAAACTCTTCTCTATAAAATCTCTATTCTTTGAAATCACAATGTAACAATGAACTCTATTTCCACGTATTTATAAAAATTTTGATATTCCCGCTCAAACTTTAGTGCATTAAATGCATGACCTAACTCTTGATACAAAATAGCTATCAGCTCGGTAATGTCTACAATTTCCTTTGCTCAGTTGACATAGAATTTCTTCATTAGTTTGCATTGTTCTCGGTTAACCTTGTATAGTGATTACCGACAGGTAACCAACTCTCATTTCTTCTTTTACTGACTATGTGACATTTGCAAACTCACAACACATAAACCATAGCACATCTTTATTCATGCAGATTTGGTATTTGTACATCATATATAAGGAACTATATGTAAAATGTGATCATTTAAAAATGTCAGTTCCATACACACCTTTGTCATCTTAAGTGGTGGTACCGATGTCACCCAATCTAGTGAACGAGGTTTCACCGACAATGTTACTTGACTCAGCATTCTCATTAGATGCCTTCTTCCACATTGTGCTCCTTAACTTCATAATTTCTACAATGTTATATCCACTCTCAAATATATGGTTTTCATCTGGTGCTTGGTCTCTGCAGTTCTTGCTTAAATGACCGACCTTTTGACAGTGCATACATGCCATTCCTACATTTGTCTAGTTTCTTGATTGTCCAATCTGACTCTTTCTATAATAGTTTGCTACAATATCTCCATACCAACTACATACAACACAACTAGTCCATGTATTATAATCCCAAACATATGAGTTACCTTGTCTCTTTAGTTGATATGGCTTTCATTGTAATTTCTCTTTAGGTGTCCAGACTTGTTTCATTTTTTCTTTGCAGTCCCTTGCAGTGTGTCCATGCTTATTACAAGTATAGTATATTTTCTCCTTAGTAGTATTCTTAGCAATGTCATTCTTTTTAGCTCCGCATTCATAAGCTGAATGTCCAAACTTACCACAGTAATAACAATATCCATTGAATTTAGGAATGACAAGAGGTTTACCTTGTGCTTTGCTTCTACACACATTAGGTGTATGTCCTGGTTTTCCACAATGATAACATGTCAACACTTTAGGTTTCTGACTTTGATTGTTGTTGACTTTTTTAGCTTGTTGTGATGATTCTTCTTTTTCAACTTGTTATGATGATTCTCCTTCACTAGTGTAGCCTATACCGGCTCTTCTTCCAAATATTCTTTGTTTAGTCAAGAAATCATCAATCTTTTTAGAACTATCCTAGCTATCTTCATCATTTCATTATGTTACTTTTGTATCTTTATTTCATTTCTCAATTTTTCATTATCTCCTCTGAGTATTGCAACATCTTCAAGTCTTCTTGATAATTCTCCATTTACTTGATTCATTTCTTGATTAACTGTCATCATCTGATTTGATACTTGGAAGTGATGATCAGTGAGTTTGTATATTTTAGTTTCTTTTTCATGGAGTTGTTCAGTCATCAGTCTTCGGTCTTCAATAACTAGATTCTGATCTTGTTCAGCTTGTCTACCATTGTTGATGATTTCCACCATTCTCACCATTTGATATTCATGACCGATTTGAAGCGCTTTCACTTGCTCAGATAGATGCTGATTCTTTTCAAATAAGTCAGAGATTATGCTTTCAAATCCGTCAGAGATGCTTCCAGAGCTTGATCCAATATGATCAAATATTTCATCAATAGTTTCTTCATGATAACCGATTTCATTTTTCTGATTTGCAAGGTTCTTCCTTTCAACCAGTAATTTCTTCAGTTATTCCTTGGCTTGTTTATACTATTCCACAAACATCTATATTTGTATCTTCTGATTCTAAATAGTCTTGTCAAGTTTGTATCTCTCCATGACTTAGATCTTTACCCTTCAGTGGTTAGATTGTTCAATAAGAGAACTGAGCTCTGATACCAATTGTTGGAGGGTGACCCCACAATAGTGGGTTACACTTTTTTAGAGATGCTGACTTTTGCTAAAATAATAGATTTTTAATAAAATATGATGATTTAAGCCTTGAGAGGTTCCATTTGAAAGATTTCATTAGAAATAGTTAGTTCAAAGCCTCTTAGATAAATTTTTTTTTGATATAACATCTATACTCCTCATTCATACCTATAATGGAGTCTCTTTTGCACCTATTAAAATGCTGACAAAAAAATCACTTTGAATTTATCTTTTGGAAAATCAAATGAATCCATTGGACAAAACTATCTATGTGGTAAGGTACTATTGAGGAAAATCTTTCCAATGATGATAATGTTAATATATATTAATTTTATTATGACTTTCTATTTTTTAATTTTACTAAACATAGATATTTCACCGTATGTCTACCTCTATGTTTGATGCTTATGGAAAAATAGTAAATGAGAGAAAAAATTCTAAAAAATATCTATGCCCTAGGTATTGAAGTTATCTTTCTATAAAAAAAAAGAAAAATGAAATTGGGAAAATACATGACAAGTTATAAGCTATGTAGTCAAGATATGTCAATATTACGGTTTAGTCAACTTCAAATGTTAATAAAATATGAAATAATCATGATAATTTAATCAAATCAATTGCACACCCTCCGTATGGATGTTAAAAACTAAATTCAAAAGAATCACATTGATATCTATTTTAAAAAAAAGTTATGCTCTATGAAAGCAATGCAACTCTTTGAAAATGACATTTTCAGCAACATACCAGTTTTCGTGGGAGAAAGAAAAAAATATTCAAATAAATTCAAAAATAAAAATAAAAAATATATTTAGAATCTAGACAAAAAATCCTAAAAGACTCAAATTTACTTTATCTTCTGATTTCAAATGGTTTAAGGACAATATGCATCTAAATCTTTTTTTTTTTTTCAAAATGTAGAGTTCAGTGTTTGTTCAGGTAAAAAAGTGTAACCCACTATTGTGGGTTCACCCTGGAATTAGGAGAGATAGGTACTGAGAGGGGATGATTGAATCAGTGCCTTCAAAAACTTTACTTGAAAAACCTTTCAGATCTATAACAGTGTACTATAATAATTGATCAAAATAACTTGAATCTAATTCCATAAATCAATTATCTAGTTAACTTAAGAAAGTAAACAACATGAAATCAATATGACAATCACATAACACAAGTATTTTGGTAACACAGAAACCCTTGTAAGAAGGTAAAAACTATGGTGGGGATGACACCCAAAAATTCTTCACTACTGTAGATAGAAAAGGTTTGCCTATTAAGGCTATAAGTTTTCATCACTTCTGGTGATCTTACCCTGTTAGGAGTAACATATTAGATCAGCTAGATCTACCTAGTTATAGGATTTTAATAACACTAATGAAGTGTATACTAGGTTAAGAGATTTACATAAAACTCTTAAGTCTACTCTGTTAAGAGATTTTACCAAAACCTCTATCACAATTGTCAGAAAGTAATAGGCAATTATCTGCTAGTTGATAACTCAATTGTCTGAAATAGATCAATAAATGCTCATAAAATATCACCTTGACTATGATGATTCACTACTCTATTTTGTTCGGTAGCCTTCTCTGATTTTGCTCAATCTAATATCCTTTGTTGCTCTGTTCTACTCTATAAACCGATTGACTTGAAGTTAGGTAATGGCTTCAAGTGATTCATGATTCATATATATCAGTTCACCAACCTCATAAAATGGTGCAAACATATAAAATATATAGTGTTTTGTTTTTGCTGCTTTAGTAAAAATTAGGTTACAAAAAAAATAATCATAACCCTAAGATCTACGGTGCAAAATTAACCTAGATCAACTATTATAATAAGATATACATTACATTTAGTGAGTATCTTTTACAATAAATGCTCCTCAATCTTGGTAAACCATTTTACGATCTATTGTAACCATTTACATAGAAGAATGTACCATTTCAGATTACTATGCCATTTTTTGTGATCATCGATAAACACTGTATAAAGTACTCGGTGTATACTGGGATGCTTAGTGTTTACTATCCATCGGTATTAGTGTCGCTGTGCTCGGTAAACTATGTGATGCTCAGTGTAAAAGCTTTACTGACTACTCTATCTTACTTCTAGTTACTGACCAACTCAATATAAGTAACCAACCGACCTATTTACTATCCTTTGATACTAATGACAACCTTAAATGATCAATAGAGATTAACACATAAAATCCATAAGAAGATGCAGTACGTACATGCACAAAGCCTCCAGAAGGTGCACAACTTTATGGGGTTCATATCAAGTGTTTTCTTGGTGGGTCATCCTATCCTTTTTGTGGTTCATAGTGAGTTACACACATCTTACTGGGTGAGCTAGCCATTCCTCTCTTCCCTTTTCTCTCTTTTTTCTAGTGATGTGTCTCTTACTGGAATATTGGAGTTGACAAAGACTCAAGTCCATGGTGGCTTGAAGATTCCTTTGTCCCTTTGATTTCAATAAGATTATCTTTTTCTTTTTACTCTCCTCTACCAAGAGTTTACATCGAGTCCATACTCTTGCTAAAGTGGGGGCTTAATGTATCATCTTAAAATGGAATCACTTCCATGTTAAGAACATTTAGTCCTCTGAGTAAGTGGTTTTGGGTCATGTTTAATGCCTTGAACGGGTATTTAACTTAGATATGGATTTTTCCCCTATTCTATCCCATTTTCCACTTCCTCTTGACATAATTCTAGCATCCTGAATTGCAAACCTGAGATTCTTGACCTTAGGGTCAAGGTCGACCTCGACCCTAACCTGTATTAAGATAGCCCTGACCTAGGTCAAGGTCAACCTCGACCCTGACCCTAGGGTTTGGGATCCTTGAGGTTAGGTTCCAGTTTTAGGGTTTCATCAAAATTATATCTTTTCCCTCTTCAAGGCCACTATTGCTCAAGTTAAGTGTTGAATTCTCAAATTAATATTTGAGGTGGACCTTTCTCAAGATTTGTATAGGATTCCTAATTTATTATTGGAGATTATCCTTTCTCCAATTTTGTGCCTAATGCTCAAATTAACTTTGGGGTTGGCCTTACCTCAAATTTTTTGACAAGGCTCTTAAATAATTATTTTTATTTCTATATTAAGGGTGGTCCCCATCTAGAGTTTTATGTCAAGATTTTAATTTAATTTCCTATCCATTTGTACCTCTCTAGGGTTTTGTACCATGGGCCCTTAATTATTATTTTCTATGTGGCCTCTCTAGAAGTTTGTGCTCTAGATCACTATAAAAGGGAGCCTTCCTCTCTCATTTTCTCCATCTCTCAATCAAGTATATCACATCTCATCTCATAACCTCTCAAGTTCTCAAGAAAGAAGATCATGTATTCAAGCATTCAAGTCTTCAATCATTCAAGATCCAATTCATCAAGGAGATCCATTGTTAGTCATTGAAGGATTCAATCTCTATGGAGCCCTCTTGTTGAATATTTCTCCATCCACATTCATCCAAGCCTCTTCCTATTCCAAGATCCACTCAATATTGGTGTTAAATATCTAAAGACAATTGATTAGAGACATCCTACATTTGATTCTACATTCATACATACTTGTGGATTCAAGGATTCGAATCCTCTAGAAGGGTTTCAACATAAGCAAGGTGAATTGTTCCATTTACATTGTTTACTACTATAATTTCAATTCAATTTCAAGGTTAATTCCTAAATTACGGTTTGACTAAGGAAAACCCCTCACCCCCAATAAAAAAAAACCATTTTTCTATTAGGTACAGGCATGGGACGGTGAATTAAAGTGTAGATCTGGATACCCTTTTTGTCAAACTTTTCATTGGAGATGTGCAGGTCAAGGTCGACCTCTTAGGTCAAGGTCAACTTTTTGGGTCAAGGTTGACTTTGTCTACCTAGGTCAATGTCAACCTCTCATCATATCAGAAAAAGAGTTCTGGGTTTTGTAGATCTCAAAGTTTCAGCTCAACTTTGCAAAAATAATAGTTTTTGATTAATTAAAACAAGTTTTACAAGGGGCCTGAAACCTACAACAGTGTAATAAAAAGATAAGAACTAAAACAAAGCATAGTGTAAGTTTTGGAAAACCTTGGAATAGGCCACAGAAGGGCCAAGCAAGAAATAAGAAAAAAAGATAGGTAGCACATGGCTAGAGAGTCAAGCACTAGAGTGAGTTATGCCAAGCTCCTGAGCATGACAGCCACATTGCTTTCAAGGGCCTCCATTAGTTCTACAACCTCTTTAACATTTTGAAGATCTTGGGGTCTATGGAGATCTATGAACTCACTATTTTTCTTAACTCTAGCTCTGGTTCTTTTTCTTCGCCATGTTAGGCCTTTTTTCTGTCATTGAAAAATCTTGTGACGTTGGCCTTTTACCCTATAGTCTTTGTTCTGTTGTCTCTACCCGGCTTGCAGTCTTAGCTTTTTCTTGTGATGAAATCCACTTGGTTTCATGGTGTGCACTCCTCCCTTGTGCTCTTTGTGTGTCACCTTGCTTTAGCCCAAGTCACATCTGCTAATGTGCAAAACCCAGTAAGATTTTTGAGTTTCAAGGTCCGTGGGAAGCATTTTTAAAGTTCTTCCTCAGTATCGAAAACCCACAGTGTTTTCAAAAACCCATGATATTTTCAGCTTCTTTTCTATCTTTTGGTCTATTGAAAACCTGCATTATTTTTACCCTTTGCCTTCAAGCTTTGTGCACTTGTCTTATTGTGCCAAAAACTTTATGTGTTTTCACCGTTCCCTTAACTGTGCAAGCCTGACATGGATGGTGGGTCCAAGCTCTTCTTGATTGGCTATCGCATGGCCGCATGTTAGAATTTTTTGACATGTGATCATGTGACCACCTACCACTTGTCCATGTGGTCCCAGTTCTTGTTTGGTTGCCTGGCAGTTTGCTGCTTTAGTACACAGGTGTGATGGATGGTGGGGCCTAGTCTTTGCATGGTGTTAGTCATGTTTTCTCTGAGTCTTCAGGTGGTTACATTTTGTATCCAGTGACCTGGCGACTGTGTAGTCACGTGGTCTCTTCAATCCTAACAATTAGTGGCTGACATCTCATGACTTGGTGGATGGTTAGTGGTGTAGTCACTGAGTTCTTAGCGGTTTGTCTCTTCTTATGCTTCCAACACGGTTAAAGTTCAGACAAGATCGATGGTTTCCACAAGTTCACATGGTGAAGATGCATGAGGTTTATTTCTTGCACTTTCGCGACAGCCTTCTGATCCGCCAAAAGGATGAGGCTTCTTTGGTGTGGTCCCAGAGGTGGACATGTGGCAACTTGTGATTTGCTGTTGCATGGTCGCATAGCCTAGTTTTTGGCTATGCAATCATGTGACTGATTAACACATGTCCATGGTAGTGTGTTGGCACTATGGTAGGTGGCCCTGTTAGCTTTTGTTGCAGAGATGGTGATGAGTTGGTTCATGTTAGAGGGCAATGCAGTGAAAGGCTTTTAATCAATGGTCAGTGTATAATCTCAAGGAATATTCTTGGCCTTTGAGATCATGCGCCATCCATCAATTTTATTCCATCTTGCCAGGTTGTCTGTTCTCCACAGTGGGTCTAGTGTGACATGTCTACGCAGGTGGAGGTTTCTTATTGGTCAATGTGGATGTGCTCAGAGGTGGAGCCCCTGGGTTTCTAAAGTGATTAAAGGGCCGACAAATCTTATGGCCATCATATCACCACCGGGGTAAGGTGCGAGGAAGTTAACTTAGCGGTCTAGCGATAGCCATCGATGCTGTCTAAGGTGAAGTGAAGATCTGAAGCCTGGGAAGATAAGAGATCTAACAGCCATGACTTAAAGCTGGATTAAATTTCAAATGTGACTGTCGATGTGCTGGGCACCATAGAAGTGGCCATTGGTATTCAAATTCAAATTTCTCTAAGAGCTTCTAGTGCTAGAATGTACCAAATTTATCGAATTGAATGCAGAAATGACCCTGTTCAGTGAAGAAATGACTGGTTTTCTATTTACGGTGTGGTCTAGGGTCTACGCAGTTAATTGTGAAGGAGGTTTTGTACCTAGTGAAGGACAGTCTTGGCTCAAGGTGTTTTAGTAGTAAATTTTGTGACCATTTCCAGTAGGTTGGGTGGTTGAAGCCCTAAACCTAGTCATCTGTAGCTTGTTGCAGATTTTCAAGATGACTAGGGGGTATAAGTTAGAGAATTTTGGATTTTGTAAGGGTTCCAAAATCATGTTGCTTTTTGGTCCCTAGTTTTTGACTATATTATACTAATAGAGGTTTGATTTAGTGTCTTTTTCTCAGCTTTGTGTCATCCTAATCATATGCTGATTCTGGATTTGTTAATGAAAACATTCTTGAATCCCAATCTTGTATCTTGTGTATGTCTTCTTGCTTGTCTCTGAGCTCATATATGTTAATGTCACAAAGTGTGTTAATGTATGATAAACAAAGAGTATTTTGAATTCATCTCTGAGTTCCTAACAAAGTTAGGATTAAATCTTTTTAGGTGAATTCAGTGAGTTTATAGCCAGGAATAGAATCTGATGTCCTTGTGCTTGAGGGAAAGGGGTAATAGGCAAAGCACTTACTCTGGTTTCCATTGTGTTTGATTTGAGGTGTTCAGTTGAAGTATATGATTGGGGGAATCTTATCCCTAGGATAAGGCACTGGTCCTTTCTCTTGAAGTCATGGTTAACAACCACACAAACATAAACATTCATTTGATAAACCTTTTATAGATTTGTGTTGAGCATTATATACATCATTTTGAGACTCCTTTGAAGAAGTGAGTCAAGGGTACACCCACCTGAGCATTGAAGCTCAAAGTGAAGAAGGATCCTTTGATCCTTGTCAGTTGGCAATCTTCCTTGTGGACTTTGGAGTGGTGATAGAGTTAGGATTTTATTTATGTTATCCATCAAAGTGTAAATCTGCAAGTTGAAGATCAAAGGGAATAATCCACAACCAAAAAAATGGTGACTCTACTGGGGACAACTATGAAGATATGGATTTGTTAAGAGTCAGTGATTCTACTAGGGAGAATCTAAAGAGAAAGGTTATATTATGTTCTTGTTTTCCTGAGTATTTTTTAAGATTTCCCATCTAGGTGGGTGGCGGCTCAAAGGTCTGAACCAGTGCAACATATTGAAGAAGCATGGATGAGAGGAGAAATACTAGGTCATATGTTAGAAAGAATCTGCAGGTCACTCTAGAGCAATTTCCTAGACAGGGAAATAAGAGCTGGATTAGAAGGAATGGTGAGTCTGCCAATGCTCCCATGAGAGAATAGAGAAATGCTAGAGCTAGAAGACCACATGTATCTTCAAGTGAGGATGGTTCACAAAATAGAGTATCTAGATCAGAAGGTGGTCACTCTGAAGAAAGATTTTATGATACCCCTGAGGCTACATTTTAGGACAAGGGTCCTTTACCTGTAGGTCAAAATGAAAAAAATAGAGATATGGGTTTAGAGGTTGACTTGGATTTTGAAGAAGATCAATTTAGAAGAGAACCCATGAGACATAGGTAGGTTCATTTCCCATATCAAAATCTTCCTGATATGGATGTGTCATCTGGTTTTGATGACATTATGGTAGATCCTGATTATTTGAATGCACTGAGGCTGTAGTTGGCAGAGCAGGATGCCATACAGAAAATATTACATGAGGAGAGAGAGGCTGAAAAGGTAAATGCTTTGATAGAGAGGAAGTCTCTTATTAGAAAAATAAATGAAATGAAGGAGAGAAAAAAAATGCTTGCTTCTTCTCCTAAAACATTGCAACATGATGTTTTTGGTGATTTTGATGCTTTGAGGAGTGAGCATGAACGCTTACTACAAGATCATGAATTTGAAAATGAGGGCCCTATGGTTAGACAAGTGCAAAGTTATGTCCCTTTGCCTAAAGATAAGGATGGGCATAGGATTACCAGACCTGCTATTATCATAAATGAGAAAGGAAAGTAGAAGATGGTGGGTGACCAAGAAAGTAAACCAGTGACAATACCAGGGATCCCACCACCTGATTCAAATAAGGACATTGAAATGGAGAGAAGGAGAAAAGAAGATGAGGACCTTGCAAGAGAACTAGAGAAAGCTAAGGTTGACACTACCATTACAGAAAAGAAAAGGAAGATCCAATTTTTGCGGGCTTCTTCAGCTAATGCTCTTGGCCCATCTGCTATTGAACTAGGTATGCCATCTATGACTACTTCTTTTCCACTTAGTAATGCTACTAGTTCTTTTCCTTCCTCATCTACTAGGATAGGTGCAGATCCTAGGCAGCAGTCAGATGCACAAATAAATGTAGATGCTAATGTTGATCCTAGGGTTAACACTAGTTCGAGCTTTCAAAGAAGACCTATGCAATTAGAAGGCTATAGGCAAATAAGTTTTGATGGAATTCTTGGCTATCCAAATTCTTTTCCAAGTGATAGTAGAGATAAGGTACCTAAGTTTGCTGGTAATAATGCTATAAGTTGTGAAGAGCATCTTAGGTTATTTGTTGATATACTTAATGATTATGAGGTGGAGCATGAGGATGCTGTCATGAAATTGTTTGTTCAATCTCTAATGGAGAATGCTAGAGATTGGTTTAAGAGGCTTCCTGATAAGTGTATTGATACTTGGGACTCTTTTGAGAAATGTTTCAAGGAGCAGTATGGTGATAGGCCTAATGCTAGCTTCATGTTGAATGAATTCAATACTATAAGGGAAAATTAGAATGAGTCTACAGCTAAATTGAACATGAGATTTTAGAAGGGTATGCATAAGTTGTTCCAAGTCATGTGGTTGGATGACAATGTCTGTCTGACTACATACTTCAATACATTTGATGGGAAGATGGGATATTTATTGAGGGATAAAGAACCAAGAACTCTTAGGGATGCTTTTAGGATTGCTGTCAATATTGAGAACAATATGAAAATATTAGGAAAGTTGGGTGGAAAGAGAGGTGACCCAAAGTTGTTTGGGGATAGGAAATACAATAAAGAAAATGATAAGAATGTTGGATCTAGGAGGTAGGAAGAAGACAAATTAGATAAGGTGCTTAATGCGTTGAAGGATTTGATGGCACCTACAAATAGGAACATCAGTGCTCCTACCAATGAAAGGCCTTGGTTCAACAATAATTTTAGTAAGCAGAATAGACTACAGAATTACCCCTACAACACCTAATGGAAGGATGGAAAGTCTATTGTCCCTGCTACAAGAGGAAACAATGACAGAGGTGTCCCTGATCCTCTACATAAAGCTTCAATAAATGTCATGGAGAATGTACCATGGTGTGTTGCATGCCAGTCCCCTCATTCTGTAGAGCATTGTGTGGTTGCACAATCTATGGCTGCAAATCAAGATTGTGGTGATGAGGAGATAGAACAGGAAGAAGAACAAGATGATGTTGGATGCAACATGGCTTCCTCATATCTAGGATGTGAAGATGACTCTGATTTTGATGAAGAGGTAGATGTGAATGTGAAGAGACATAATTAGGCTCTTTTTCATCAAGAGGTTTTTTCTGATGGTGAATGCATTGATCAAAAAACATGTAACATGAACTCTTCTCCCAAGCCAGTAAATTTGAGAAGACCTTCTAGAGAAGAGATGGAGAGGATTACTACAAAAATGATTGCCCAGGTGCAAACTAGAGGCATGGTGGCAAGTAACATAAATGAGAAAGCTGCAGGAATATTTATAAAGAGTACCAACTCCGGAGAACCTAATGAGAACAAATCAAAGGTTGATCACATGGTAAAATTAAAGAATGTAAAAGGTAAGCATTGTGAGCCTAAGGGAGTTGGAATTGAAAAGATCTCTTGTGAGATTGAGAAGCCAGTTAACACAATGGCTAAGGTTGAAAAAGTGAAGGTGGTCAATACACCTAATATGTCAGACAAGCAAAAGAATGTTAAGGTAGTACAGATTGAGATTCCTGCTTCTACCCCTATTGACATGTTATCTGTATTGTCACAAATTATAGTTAAGGTTCCATTGTCAGAATTGTTGAGGATCCCTAAACATAAAGATAAGGCTATTGCATGGGTTTGTAATACTCACAAAAATGATACTTCATGCAATGGATCTCAGGATGAAGCTTTGAAGGATGTTGCTGCTCAGGAAATTGTGTCTCAAATTCCTCCAATATATTTGGACAATTTTGTCAATGCCAGCCTTGAAAATATTGACTCATTCTTCTTAAGTGTTCTTGTGAATGGGATGAAATTAAGAAATTATATGATTGATAGTGGTGCCTCTAATACTATCATGCCTTTCAAAATCATGGAGAGGTTGGGCCTTAAGGTTGATACAGTGTAGGGCAGGTGTTGTGCAATGGATCAGAGGGAGGTACCAATCATTGGGACTATCAATGCAATGCCATATAGGTTGGTAGCATATCCAGAGAAAGAGCTAATAATGAGTGTTTTGTTGGTGGATATCCCCCCTCATTATGGGATGTTGCTATCAAGAAGATGGAGTGCTGCCATGAGTGGAAGTTTATAGTGTGATTTGTCCTATGCAACTTTCAAGATTGATGATCAGTTTGTCAAGATTGAACAAGAGCCAAGAGTATGCCACATGATTGAGAGAAACATAGTTAATGAAACTACATGTTTTGTGGATACTGATGTAAATTCTTTTAGGGCAGAGATCCCTATATTTGAAAACAAACATATTTTGTCACCTATTTCTACTGAGGTAGCTGCTGACTCTATGAAGGGTGATTTGTGGGTCATGTACTTTGATGGTGCAAACTGCAAAGATGGTGTAGGAGCAGGTATTTTACTTATTTCTCCTGATGGAAACACCTACAAGTTCTCTTTCACATTGAATTTATTTTGTACCAACAATATAGCAGAATATGAGGCCTTGTTGTTAGGACTGAGGTTGGCACAAAAGCATGGTATAAAATGCATAAGTGTTATTGGTCATTCTGAGTTGGTGGTGTCCCAAGTCAGGTCAGTGTATGCTTCCAAGAATAGAAGGTTGAAATAATATAGGAATGTAGTGTGGGATTTGATTGAGCATTTTGATGCCTTTAATGTTGAGTGGAGGGATAGGAGTAGCAACAAGATGGATGACTTGTTGGCCAATATTGCAATCAATCCTAATGATGTTACATTCTCTGGTATTTCTAAACTTGAATTTAGGCTAGGCCTAGTATACTAGACAATATTGAGAATTGGCAAGTTTTTGATGATGATAATGACATTTTGAAGTTTATGGATTGCAAGGATCAGTATCATGGTCAGGAACTTGATTGTTCAGCCTTGGTTGAGTCAATAGAAGGAAGGGAGGTTGTCTTAGGCAATGAGGTCATTCAACTTAGAACTAACAAGGTGCCCAAGGGGCTTGTTATTTTGGAGACTGTCTTTGACAACCAACATAGAGTTCAAAAGAATATCAAAGGAGAAGATCATGCTGATCTTGAGGAGATAAATCTTGGATCACATGAGGCACCTAAGAAAGTGTACATTGGTAGAGATATATCTCAAAAGGTAAGGAGACCTTTGATTGAATTATTGAGGGAATTCAGGCATGTTTTTGCATGGTCATATGATGACCTAAAGGTTTATAGAGAGGATTTATTTCAGAATGTTATTCCATTGAGAGAAGATGTTAAACCTTTCTGGCAAAAGCAAAGGCCTATTAATCCTATTTTGGCAGCCAAGATGCAAGAAGAATTAATGAAGTTGAGAGATGTTGGCATTATCAAGCCTATAAGGCATTCTTCTTGGGTGTCAAATCTTGCTCCTGTAAGAAAAAAGAATGGTGACATCAGGCTTTGTGTAGACTTCAGAAATTTGAACATTAGTTCATTGAAAGATAATTATTGTTTTCCCAATATGGAGGCTATGTTACAGAGAGTAACCAGATCAGAATTGATGTCAATGATGGATGGTTTCTTTGGCTACAATTAGGTCATTGTTAAGGAATCAGAACAATTCAAGATAGCCTTTACAATACCTTGGGGAACATATGTTTATGTGAGAATGCCTTTCGGTCTCACAAATGCTAGTGCTACTTTTCAGAGGGCAATGGATGTTGCCTTTTCATATTTCATTAATGATTTCCTTGTTGTGTATTAGGATGATTTAACTGCCTATTCCAAGAAGGAAGAGGACCATTGTGCTCATCTAGAGAAAATATTTATGAGGGCCTTGGAATTTGGCATTTCATTAAATCCAAGGAAATGTGCTTTTGGTGTCACAGAAGGTAAGTTGCTTGGCCACTTAGTTGGGAAGCAAGGAATGAGAATTGACCTAGAGAGGGTAGCAGCAATTGATAAAATTTAGAAGCCAAAGAATGTTAAAGGGATTCAGTCTTTCTTTGGTCAGGTCAATTTTCTGAGGAGGTTTGTGATAAACTTTGTAGAGGTTACTAGACCTATTTCCAAGATGTTGAATAAGGGATCTGTAATCAATTAGGAGGGTGAGCCTGATGAGGCTTTCAAGAATATCAAGTAGGCTATCAAAGATGTACCAGTGCTAAAGGCACCTGATTATAGTGTCCCAATATATATCTTTTCTTTTGCATCCTTTCACACTATTGCTGTAGTTCTGTTACAAAAGAATAAGGATGGTTTTGAGCAGCCTATTGCATTTTTCAGTAAATCTTTCCAGGCTGCAGAATTGAAATATAATATAAATGAAAAATAGGCTTATGCACTTGTGAAAGCAATCAAGACTTTTAGATGTTACTTGATGGGAGCAGTTGTGATTGCTTTTGTGCCAAGTGTAGCTATGAAGGATATTTTCTCATAGCAAGAGGTGTCTAGAAGAAGATGCAGATGGATCAATAGGATCCAAGAATTCAATGTTGAGATCCAGATCACTAAATTGGCTAGAGGACAGGGATTGGCAAAGTTGATGGCCCAATCCAATCTAGATGCAAACCAGGTAAATCATTCTGAAATTGATTATACATGTGATATGGATGATTGCATTTGGTATCATGATATTATTTACTATTTGAGAAACATGAGGTGTCCAGATAGTATGAATGATAATCAAAAGAGGACATTGAAGTTACAGGCCATTAAGTATGTAATTGTGAAATGTAAGTTGTATAGAAAAAATCTGGATTGCATACTGTTGAAATGTGTAGATAAGAATCAAGCTAATGTGTTGTTGAAGGAGATGAATGAGGGAGTTTGTGGTGGACATTATATGGGTAAAAAAAATGCTCATAAGATCTTGAGAGTAGGATTTTGGTGGCCCATAATCTTCAGGGATGCAGAGCAGTTGGTAAGGAGATGTGATGCTTGTCAGAGGTTCTCTGGTAAGCTTAAGTTTTCAAGTAATGTACCATTAAAACTAGTAGAAGTTTAGGCTCCTTTCTAGCAGTGGTGAATTGATTTCATAGGAGAGACACCAAACAAGTCAAGTGGAGGACATTCATGGATCTTAGTTTGCCACTGATTACTTTACAAAGTGGGTAGAAGCTGTACCTACAAGGAATGGAACTAGCAGGGTGGTAATTGATTTCCAGATGAACAATATTGTTACAAGGTTTGGGTGCCCTGAGAGGATAGTGAGTGATAATGCTATGTGCTTTAGGTCTGCCGAATATAAGAACTTTTGCAAAGGTTTGGAAATTCAGATTTCTAATTCCTCACCTTATCATCCGCAAGGAAATGGTCAGGCAGAATCTACTAATAAGGGCTTGATTAAAATCTTGAAGAGAATTCTGGAGAAGAATAAGAGGGCATGGAATTCAAAGCTACCATTAGCTCTATGGGCTGATAGGGTAACTGTGAAGAGGGCAATTGGTTGTGCACCATTTGACCTAGTGTATGGAATTCATGCTAGGATGCCTCAAAATAATTTGTTGGAGATGTACAAGTTTGTGCAGTTGTATGATGATGACATTGATGATGAGATGCAATTGAGAATTGAGGATCTCATTAGGTTGGATGAAACTAGAAGAGAATCAGTTGCAAGGAATGCCAAATTGTAGTTGCAGGTTAAGAATCTATATGATAAAAAGGCTATTGACAGAAAGTTTGAACCTGGTGATTTGGTGTTAGTTTGGAATGCCACATTGGAGGATAAGGGGAAGCATGGTAAATTTGATCCCATCTGGTTAGGGCCATATCTGTTTCATGAGAAATGGGGCCAAGATTCTTACACCATCAAGGATTTTGATGGTGATCTTCAGGAGTTGCTAGTTCATGGACAATTCTTGAAGCAGTACTTCATTTGAGGTACTCTGTTTTCCATGAACAATAGTTAGGGTTGTACATCTTGTAAATTTTTGTATATAAGTTGTTTTCCCCTACCCTATTTTGCCTTGGTCTGTTGAATTTTTGGTCCTGTTGCTTGGTCTTGCCCTGCTTGCTCCTTGCTCTCTGCAATTTTGTCTTGTGGGATGGTCTGCTTTAACTAGTGATTCTAAGTCCTTGCTATGCCTGCAGGAGGCATACATCCCCAAGTAGAGCCACTGTTAGGCCTTTTTTTTGTCATTACGAAATCTTGTGACATTGGCCTTTTACCCTGCAGTCTTTGTACTGTTGTCTCTACCTGGCTTGTAGTCTCAGCTTTTTCTTGCGATGAATTCCACTTGGTTTCATAGTGTGTGCTCCTGCCTTGTGCTCTTTATGTGTCACCTTACTTCAGCCCAAGTCGTGTCTACTAATGTGCAGAACCCAGTAAGATTTTTGAGTTTCAAGGTCCGCGGGAAGCATTTTTAAAGTTCTACCTCTGTATCAAAAACCCACAGTGTTTTCAAAAACCTATGATGTTTTCAGCTTCCTTGCTATCTTTCAGTCTGTTCAAAACCTATGTTGTTTTTGACCCTTTTCCTTCAAGCTTTGTGCACTTGTCTTATGGTGCTGAAAAATTTGTGTGTTTTTGACATTCCCTTAACTGTGCAAGCCCGACATGGATGGTGGTTCCAAGCTCTTCTTGATTGGCTATCGCATGGCCGCATGTTAGACTTTTCTGACATGTGATCATGTGACCACCTACCACCTATCCATGTGGTCCCAGTTCTTGTTTAGTTTCCTAGTGGTTTTCTTTGCTTTAGTGCATAGGTGTGATGGATGGTGGGGCCCAATCTTTTCATGGTGTTAGTCACGCTTTCTCCAAGTCTCTTGGTGGTTACATTTTCTATCTAGCAACCTGGCGACTATGTAGTCATGTGGTCTGTTCAATCCTAATGGTTAGCAGCTGACATCTCATGACTTGGCAGATGGTTATTCGCATAGTCGCTGAGTTCTTGGTGGTTTGTGTCTTCTTATGCTTCCAGCACGGTTAAAGTTCAGATAGGATCGATGGTTGCTACAAGTTCACATGGTGAAGATGCACGAGGTTTATTTCTTGCACTTTCATGATAGCCATCTGATTCATCGAAAGGATGAGGCTTCTTTGCTGTGGTCCCGGAGGCAGACATGTGGTAGCTTGTGATTGGCTTCCGCATGGTCGCATAGCCCAATTTTTGGCTATGCAATCATCTAACTGATTGACACATGTCCATGGCAGTGTGTTGGCGTTATGGTAGGTGGGCCCATTAGCTTTTGTTTCAGAGATGGTGATGAGTTGGTTCATGTCAGAGGGGCCCATAGTGAAAGGCTTTTAATCAACGGTCAGCGTATAATCTCAAGGAATATTCTTGGCCTTTGAGATCATGCACCATCCATCAATTTTATTCCATCTTGTGAGGTTGTCTATTGTCCGTAGTGGATCTGGTGTGACATGTCTGCACAGGTGGAGGTTTCTTATTGGTCGACATGGATGTGCTCAAAGGTGGGGCTGCTAGGTTTCTAAAGTGATTAAAGGGATGATAGATCTTGTGGCCATCGTATCACATCTGAGGTAAGGTGTGAGGAAGTTAACTTGGCAGTCTAGCGACAACCATCGATGTTGTCTAAGGTGAAGTGAAGATCTGAAGCCCGGGAAGATAAGAGATCTAACGGCCGCGACTTAAAGCTGGATTAAATTTCAAATGTGACCGTCGATGTGCTGGATGCCATAGAAGTGGTCATTGGTAGTCAAATTCAAATTTCTCTGAGAGCTCCCAGCACCAGAATGTACCAAATTTATGGAATTGAATGCAGAAAAGACCTTGTTCGGTGAAGAAATGATTGCTTTTCTATTTACGATGTGGTCGAGGGTCTATGCGGTTAACTGTGAAGGAAGTTTTGTACCTAGTGAAGGATAGTCTTGTGTTGAGGTGTTTTAGTAGTAAATTTTGTGACTGTTTCTAGTAGGTTGGGTGGTTGAAGCCCTAACCCTAGTCATCCGTAGCTTGTTGCAGATTTTCAAGATGACTAGGGGGTATAAGTTAGAGAATTTTGGATTTTTTAAGGGTTCCAAAATCATGTTGCTTTTTGGTCCCTAGTTTTTTACTGTAGTATACTGATAGAGGTTTGATTTGGTGTCTTTTTATTAGCTTTGTGTCATGCTAATTGTATGCTGATTCTGGATTTGTTAATGAAAACATTCTTGAATCCCAATATCTTATCTTGTGTATATCTTCTTGCTTGTCTCTGAGCTCATATATGTTAATATCACAAAGTGTGTTAATGTATGGTAAACAAAGAGTATTTTGAATTCATCTCTGAGTTCTTAACAAAGTTAGGATTAAAGCCTTTTAGGTGAATTTAGTGAGTTTACAGCCAAGTATAGAATTTGATGTCCTTGTGCTTGAGGGAAAGGGGTAATAGGCAAAGCACTTACTCTGGTTTCCATTGTGTTTGATTTGAGGTGTTCAGTTGAAGTGTATGGTTGGGTGACTCTTAGCCCTAGGATAAGGCACTAGTCCTTTCTCTTGAAGTCATGTTAACAACCACACAAACATAAACATTCATTTGATAAACCTTTTATAGATTTGTGTTGAGCATTGTATACATCATTTTGAGACTCCTTTGAAGAAGTGAGTCAAGGGTACACCCACGTGAGCATTGAAGCTCAAAGTGAAGAAGGATCCTTTGATCCTTGTTAGTTGGCCCTCTTCCTTGTGGACTTTGGAGTGGTGATAGAGTTAGGATTGGTGATAGAGTTGAAGATCAAAGGGAATAATCCACAACCAACAAGCCCTTCACTAGGCTCCATTTTCTCTTCCTCCCTAGTCCTCTGATCAGTCGTGGTGTTCATATTTTCTTCCATTTTTTTTATTAATAGCTTCAAGCTCTCATTGGAGGTTTTGAGGATGTTTAAGTTTTTCTCAGCTATTCCCTTTAGGGTTTTCTCAAGGGTAATCAATTTGGATTCCTAGTGCTCGACCCTAGTCTCCCAGCTCTGCTTTCTTTCAATGGTCTTTTGTTCCTTATTGTCAAAGCTCTGAATTTTTTCCTTAACATCCTTGATTTCATGGTAGAGCCATTTGAATGACCTATACTAGTTCAACATGTTGTTCTTGGTGTTATTGATGAAATCCATTTATGTTTCCCTATCTTTATCACTTAGGACCACTAGAGCAGGGTCTATCAACTCTTCCTTGTGAATTTTTCCTTCATTTTCATCCAAGATCATTGGGTTATCAATGTCCCTTATAATTTACATCCTTACGGTGTTGATGTTGAAGCTCCTCCAGACCCTTTTTCCTTTCTCAGAGTCTTGACTATGATATTCCCCTCCAAAATTATCTTTTGATTCTTCTATCCTGATAGGAGACTGGTTAGGGGTGCCTTGTTCATCAATGTGTTCTTTGGAGGTAGGGTCATGAGTCTCTTTTTTGGTTCCAAAAGGGGCCTAAGGAGGAGGGGAGTTATCCTCACTTATTGTGAGATTGACTAACATGTGGCCTTAGAAGTCCTTCATTGTCTTTCCCCCTTTCACCTGATCCTCCAAATCTGTAGGTTCCATTGTAGTATTACCCTCATCATCTTCCATGTTCATATCTTCCTCATTTTCATTGTACTCTACGTCTGAGTTGACCTACTTTTTGTCCTACTTTTTTGAGGGTTTTTCTTTTTTGACAGCTCTTAGGGGTCTCTTCTTGGATGGGGATCCCTTAATCCAATTTTTTATTCTTTATCCTCACTATCCTCAAAGAATTTTCCCTCAGAAGTACTCGAGGGGATGTATTCCAACCCAGAGTCCTCACTAATAGCTTTTTTGTCATCTTTTTCCTTGCCCAGAATTTGGACTTTAAAGAATTCATAAATCAAAAGAAGCAACCCTTCATGCAGGGTAGGGTTAGAAATGTTCTTTTCTCTAAATCCATTGATGTTCTTATTAATAGAAGAGTAAAGATGAAAAGGGATGGATACCTTTTTCCCATGCCTAAAATGATTTAGCAAGACAAAATGATAGGTGTGGATTCTATCAAACCTGGTCTCCAAGGTGACCTAAGAGATGAGGGACTTCAAAACATACTGCCACAACATCTTCAAGCTCATAGGTTGGTAGTAAGTGCATGACTTTCTAATAGCCTTCATCTCTAGGTCATCTCTTGCAAATTCTTTCATGACATTGTCTGATATTTTTCGGTCTTTGTTGAATTTTTTCCTGACAATGCAGATGCCTGTGACTATAGAAATAACCTCCTTAATGACTGTAAAAGACTCTCCCTCAATCTCCACCGTCCCTTCATTCCAACTTTTGAAAAAGATTTTGGTAATCTCCTTCCTGCTACCATGGCGTCTTTCAATAAGATTGGTGATTTCCATTTTCTGAAGGACATTCCAAAATTTTGTGTGCTTCTTCCACTTCTCACTGTCTTTTTCTAGCTCCCTTCTATGCCTTTCCCCTACCATGGATATCCTGTGGGCTCTAGTTTCTCTCTGGTTTTGTCGAGCTCTGATACTTTTCATCTTTCTAACTATCTTAGCTTTACGCTTTCTAAAAATTGGACTTTGGAAGTAATTGCTATTTTTCAGAAAGGGAACCCAAAAAGCATGCAGAGGTGATGCATTGTAATGAATCTTGTAGTCCCTCCCTAGCTCATCATGAGTCAAATTACTCCTCCAAAAAACACCTTTTCTATAATAATTATCTTTAATTATAACATATGTACTTTAGGGAATGTCCCCATCTAGAGAATCCAGCATAGTGCTAGGGTAAGCATCAACATGGGTCCAACTAATGTAAGCTTACTTGCTGGTAGCTAGTATGGAATTCTAACTAGTAGCCCAGGTGGAAACTTTTGAAAACATGCCCGCCTCTAGTTGGTTGGCCCATGAAGCAACAAGATTATTGACCAAGCCAAGACCAGTGCCACGTATTTCAACCTAGCCATGGCTGAAGAAAAATTTAACATTCCTTTATGCTGCTTCCATGGCACTAGCTTCAACTTTGGTTAATTTTGAATAGATTTGAGAAGAGTTCCTCAAATAGATTTTGAATAGCTTTTCCTTCAGGGAAAAAATGTCCTGAAGAAAAAAGGTGTAATATATGTGATAACTAAAAAAGTTCTTTGGTGCTATTTTCACAAGTGGTCTAAGACAACTGGGGTTCCTTGGAGTAACTAACATTTCTTATTGGGGGTATAGGCAGCCTGAATGGTTTTCTGGGTCCCATCCACAATATTCCTATTGGCTTCCTCTTGCTTGATTTGACTAGCTTTCTTTCTACCCAGGGATTTTATTTTAGCCCCAGCATCTACTTTTTTTCTACCCCTGGTTTCTGCAGGAGACACCAGGGAGGGATCTCTACTTTTGGTTCTCTTCCTACCTTGAACCTTTTTCCAACCATCTTTAACATCTTTGTATTTTTCAAAAAGCTCCTCCATCTTGGTGAGCTACCTAGGGGAGATGGTTCCTGAAAGAATGTCCATTTGTTGGATTTTGTTTGAGTCCTCCATCTCAGGGAAAAGATGGGTATTTGGGATGCCACTTGGTTTGTTCCTAGATGGGCTAGAAAAGCATTCCTCTAGAAAGGAATATAGGGAGTCAGGGACAATGGAGACAAAGATGGATCCTGGGCATGAGTCACCTCCTTCCACCAGTTCGATGTGTCTAGTACCAACCACGGGGTCTTGCTGGAAGTTGATTTCCAAGATTATGCCTTCTGAGGGGGGTGACACCTCTCTAAGTTTAGTATTGGTTAGCTCCCCTTTAGAGGAATTGTGCTTTTCATTTGAAGAGTCAAGAATTTCAGGTGTGATCTCTAGTTTATCCTTTAAATCCCTCTCACCATGAGTGGCGATCTTTGTGTCAAGTTGAGGGATAGCAGCCTCCCTTGAGAGGCTAGAGTTACCAATAGAGGATTTGTTTCCTAGCTTTATCTTTCTCTCAATATTTTATTTCCTTACTTTCTCCACCTTCTTGAATGCTGGGAATAATCTAGCTTTGTGTCCAGCTTTCTTGCAGTAGAAGCAAGCAAAACAGACACTTTCATAGTCCAACTTTTGCAAGTGTTTTCCCAGTTTGGATTGAATCACAATAATTTATATCATGTCTTGGCCCTCTTCCACCCCTATATAGATCCTAGCATAAGTGAGGCGGCTCCTAGCTATAGTCACTGGGTCTATCAAGAGTAGGGTACCAAAGGACTTGGCAATACCATCAAAGACATCTTCTACCTAGAATTCTAGAGGAAGTTCTGGAAATCTAACCCACATCGGGGCTTGAACAAAGAAAGAATCATTGAGATCAAGCTTTGGGATCCATTTTTGTAACACCAGAGTTGCCTTCACTATAGACCAGACACCCACATAGAGGATTTTGTCTAGCTCTTCCTTAAAAGAAAACACAAAAGACAGAAAGCCCTTAGCCATAGATATGACTAGGACTTGCCCCTTTAACTCTCATTTCTTCTTGGCAAAAATCCTCACAATATCTATGTCAATTCTAGATCCCACAAATTTACCAACTAGGGTATGGTTCATTGAGGATATATTATGACGCACCAATTCATCTGGGATCTCTATGGCATATTTTCCTAGCTCTTTATTAGATAGATCCTTAATAGACGGGAAAGATGACTTGCCTATTGGTTGAAATCCAAAAAGAGTAGACCATAGACGTAAGATGGCTTTTCCATTCTGATCCTTTACCTAAGTCTTTGAGATAGAGGAAGAGGAGGGAAGATTCCCTTCATCCTCCCTTGCAACCTTTCCTAGATCTTTTTGCTTAATCCATGGAGCCCCTTCCTTTCTCTTAGAGTCCTCCACTCCCCGATCTACAGGAATGCAATCTCTTGCTAAACCTGTAGCCTACTGTCCTAGATTCCTGCTTGCTTTCAAATTCAAAAAACCTCCCCCTGCTGCTCCCTCTTGACTGTTCATGAAAATCAATAGTTTTTGAGACTATTTGATAGGGTTTTTAACTGATTCTTTTTTCAGAGGTAAGTACCTTTATTTCTTCATTTCAATATTAGTTTTCTATATTTACATACCATATCATTACAATTCCATGTAAGTGTAAAATAGTGGTTTTGGGGTACCTTTTATGTGCAAACCATTGTTCTAGGACCCCATCCATATTTTATATCTTATAATCCTAAATATTTTGTGGATACTACACAAAGTGAACTATCTGAAGCATTCAAACAAGAATTTTCAGATGTGAAAATTGGTCAGAGAATGTTTGATATGTTGTACCCTTTCTTTGTATGCATAAATATCATTTGTGAAACATGTTGTCAAAATCATGTTGAGTTTCACGTATACTGGCAATCGTTTAAAAGGATTATGGCAGTACTTAATCTAGATATGGTTCCTAAAAGTACAAAATAAGTAGTGAAGTCCATTTTATGTGATAAATTAGAAGAATCATATGAATTCAATGTCTAGTGTATAAAAAATGAATGCAATGATTGTGGAAATTTACATAAATTTCCTTTACAATTTGATAATATTGATATTATAATGCTAGTCCAATGGAAGAGATTTGAATATGAGAGAGATGAAATGAAGAGATGACAAGAATAAAAATGAAATTGCATCGAAGGAGAGTAAATTACCTTACCTTTAGTTCATGGATAGATTTTTATATATGATTTATCCATATATCGAACATTTCCATGGTGCACAATGACAAGGTAAACAGTTTCGTGATCCCAAAACTTGTTTCCCACCCAGTTGTATTCTTTAATTTGTAGATTTTGTGGATAAGTATACATTTTCCCATCAATCAAATTTGTAGATTCAATAATATCATTCTAAGCAAGTTGCAATATTTGTGTGTGTGACCTATAAACATGCACAATTCAATTTGGATGAGATAGAAAGTATAGATCAAAATGAACACATTATCATCAAGGACATTCATTTCCATATCAGTGATGATAGGGTTCCTAATAGGAGGTATGTGGCTCATTGTTTCAACATGTTTTTCAAAAATCTTGAGAATAATAGGATAAATATTTCACAATATTGGATCTGGTGTCATGCCCCGCAAGGGAATCGGGGAAGAGAACACATATTCTCTTTGTAAAAGAAAAACCAAAGTAATGATTTATGAAAAATTTTGAATTTTTAAAACAATTATAAGAACAAAACTTAAACTTAGTTTCCTCCCAAGGTTCCCTTCTAATTAATGCACGATTCATTTAAGTCCATTTAGTAAACTAACAACAAGATATACTTCTCAAAGCAAATTACATCATATTACTATAAGATTCTTTATTAAGAACTACAAAGTACTTTAATTTCAATTTTCCATTTAAAATCATCTACATTCCTAAGTACCCTTTATGAATAATATAAATTTTAAATCAAATAGAATCATCTAAACCATTTGATACATTGCAAGTAATACATTTGTTTTTCAATAGCTTTTTTTTTTAATTTAAATAAGAAACATACTACTATACTTGAAATGTTACCAAATCCTTTTTCTTTTCCAACATACATCTGATACATAAGGTTCACATCCCCCTTTTCCCTTTTTCCTAAGTCAACCCAATCCAAGTACATCATTTTGAAATACATTACTGATTACATTACATTCAACTCCTGATGGGAGGTAACAATAATTTTACAGCATGAAATATAATTACAAAGCCTTCATTCTTCAAATTGGTACATAAGCAAGCATGGATCTTCAAACACTGCATCCGCAATAGATACCTCGATAAAAATATTTACCACCCAACCACATGGATACCTAAAAGGCCCACTCCCTTGTGCTAGGAGATAAACACCAAGGTCCACAAAGAAGGAATAGCAAGGCCAAACCTAGGGTTGGGTAACCTTTCCCAAATAGCAAATAAAAAATGATCAAAGTATGAATCTTTCCCCAAAAGGCTCTAAGGCTTCGTAGAAACTCTAAGAAACAACCTAAGTGAGTGTCATCGCATAGCCCTCACTCCTTGGGTTGTCCTAGTACTAGCCACTCCGGGCCCCGGCCCCCAAGTAGGCACATGCGGGATCGAATGCCTTTCATACTGACAAGCACTATTCGATCGTACCTACGCATAAGTACCTTCTCCCACTCCCATCCATAGCCTTTACTAGCGCTAATGGCATGGGCGAGGCACATTTAATCTTTTTAATGTTTTAACCCATTCCCATAAGTTTAATTAAGTTTTCACTTGTTAAATAACTCTTCAGTCAGTTATCCTAGTTCTAGCCACTTAGGGCCCCGGCCCCGCACTGAGAGCCACTCACTAGGTGTCGTTAGGTTTTCTACCCTTAACCCACATTTCACAATCACATCATAAACATAGTAGAAACATATCATAAACACATTTGTAAGATTGCATCAAAGAGTAGAAAATAATAAGATAGTTTATGAACGTTTAGGGAAATTAGGAACGTGTAAGGATGTTTAGAATGTCCTGATCCTTTAGACAACCCTAAACCCTAAACTACTTCCTAAACACATCCTAACCCTATTAAGGCATCTAAATGCATTGGATATAACCTCTGCCAAACATATTTAAGGTTTTCACAAATTTCCATATGCCAAAAGATAATGTTCCATAGATTTCCATCTAAGTCTGAAATTTGACTAAGTCTAATTTTATTAAAATCTAAAATCTAGAAGTTGCAGCTTAACTCCTAGAAATCTAAAACCTATTCCAATCAATTTGAAAGGTACCTAATCCCTTTATACAAGTATAACTTAAAGTATAAGGAATTAAGTACTAAGTACGTAAACTTATACTTAAATGTTATACTTGTATAAAGCGGATATTATTAAAACCCATATTTAAAAATTTAAATAAAAAAATATAATTTCCACCAAATATTTATAAATCAACAGCACTATGAAATTCCTATTAAACCATAACTAAATTTAATAGCAATCTAAGTATCATAAATTTAATATTCATTAAAATCTAAAAACAAATAAAACCCCTACCACAAATTAAATTAAAAAAAATAATTTAGAAATGACTTATGGGGGGGACCTTGTGGGCTCCGCACCCCATTGACCTAGCGCCCTGCGTGCTTTCCCAACTCACGAGTACTACTACTGCAGTACCTGTTGCCATAGCAGTCAGGTACTACCGTAGTAGTGCCTGCCAGTGCTACTGTTGGGAACTGTGAGGAGAGTGGGGAAGGTGGTGGCCCCCACTTCCAAACCCTTTCATTTTATTTTTTTTGTTTTATATTAATTTACTTTTTTGTAAATCATTTTTTTTTTTAAACATAACTTTATTTAAGCATCTATAATTATTTATGCATAACTTTATAACTATATAGTTTTATTTTTATTTTTATTGTTTTACATTAATAATTTATTTATTAATTTTTTAAGCACAACTTTATTTAAACATACATAATCATTCAAGTATAATCTTATTTAAGCATAATATTATTTAAGCATATATTATATTGACAGCTAATAGATATATTATTTATTTTGACAACAAATAAAATATAGAATACTACCCATATTTCTTACTGATAAACTATATAAAAATAATCTATTCGGGAATTCATCCTATGCTTAAATAAATGGCTATCATTATTCATTATTATAGCAATTTATGTATATTTGTATAAATAGCTACTATGATATAGAAATTAATGACATAATACAATAATGTATTTACAACGGACATAATACAATATCATATAAATGGCTCACAGAATAATGTATAAATATTTTGCACATATGGATACAAATAAACATATATAGTCGCATTCAAACATAACAAACATTCTTAATATAAAAGAGAATAATATCTCAGTATGGATTCCAACCTGGAGTCCTGCGGAGACTGGTTGATGAAGGAAGATCAAATCCTCTCCAACGTTTCCAGCTCTCCTTTGCATCCCTTTGCTTGCAATCTTCCAGCCTCTACCCGTAATAATCCAAATGCCAAACTCACAGAATAAGGGACTTCTCTCCTTAAAAATATGAATTTTCCTACAATAATAATACTAATTCTCTTCTCGAAATCAATTCTTCTCCCCCAACTCCCATACACAGGAAAGCCTTTCCTATAAATAGAATGGAGGAGGTGGTTGCACATGTTATCCAACCGATGCAACCATCTCAACTATCCATTCGTTAATAGTTAATGGGATGGTTAGCAAAAATCATTACCGTAAAGGTGAATGCATTTTAAATAAGACTATACTCTATGTTCCCTAAATTTAAGGGTGTTAAAATAAATAATATAATCTCAAAATTAATTTACTAACTTATTTAACTATGGTAATAGAATTTACCAATCCTATTTACCACTTATAAAAATAACATAAGAATAGTTTCCTTGACACAACTAATTAATTTATTATATAATAATATATTAATATATGTATTCATAGGCATATGTGTGCACCCATATGCTTATGGTACATATACCATAAACAAGACGCATTATTATTAATATTAGATATTAAAATAACATTATTATAAAATATATTATTTATCCATACACTAATCCACATTCTAAAATATATATCAGGTAGCTACTAACATAAGTTAGATTTTTCCACTATTTATTTAAAATATTTTATTATTACTATTGTCATAGTCACTTTGTTATTATGAGTATTATAAAATAATACCATAAAATTATTCATTATTATAGGTATTAAAATCACATGATTCAAATCACATACCAAATCGTTCCTAATGAGATATGCTAGTATAATAGTAGCTACTACTAAAGATAAATTGCTAAATCATACCTTCAATGAACAATGATTCACATCAATATACCATGAAGACAATAACTAGCTACAAGATCCACAAATCCAACAACTATGAGATCACACAATACATCCACACAAGGGACTGAATCAACACTTCCCACCTAAGGATAAAAGGATCAAAGGTGAAGTTTCTTCCTATGGAACTTGGTGATATCTCTGTAACAACAACAACGATCAAGGATTTTGAGGGATCGCTCAAACCTATGGAGCCAAGTGGAGACAATACCCGGTACCTGCAATCCTTCATCACCAAGAAGAGATGCATATATATACATATGGATATACAAATCAGATATATACAAGTAGATGACCAGGATCGATACATCGTGTGGACCTCAGCTAAGTGAGTAACTACAACTTCATCCTGAGTCATGAAACCACATCAGACACATATCCATGAAACATAAAACATTATGATAATGGTTAGATTCAATCCTTGGGTTAGATCCATAAAACATATAAAAATAGATGGCTTTCTAATCTCATAAATATATAAATGATAACCATAAATGAGCATATCCATCATATCATCATTCACAAAACATAAATGTAAATGTATAGTCCTGACCATCATAATAAAAATGTCCAAATCAGCAAAGTCTAAGTATCACCAGAGGAGAGGTATTACATCCTCCCCCCCTAGAGTTAGGCTTACTCCTAGAAGCCTACAAATAAATATGGATAGGCATCTCTAAGCCTAGTAGCATCTTCCCATGTGGTGGAAGAATCATCATTGGGGTCCCATTGGACCCTTGCCTACTCTATGGTTTGACCCGTGAGGGTCAGTGTCCGCTGCTCCAAAATGCGTACTGGCTCTAAAGCTAGCTGCCCATCCACTACCTGTAATGCATTCCAATCCAACACATGAGTCACATCAGGAATATACTTCCTAAGAACTGAAACATGCAATACATCATGAATACGAGAAAGGCTAGGCAGCAAGGCAAGCCGATAAGCTACTGGTCCTATCCTCTCCAGGACCTCAAAAGGGCCAACAAATCAGAGTGCCAACTTGGAGCCTTTTCTGTAACAGATTGGAATCTTTCATGGATGCACACTCAAAAAGACTATATCACCAAGAGAGAAGTGTACATCGGTCCTATGAGCATCGGCATACTTCTTCTACCTGTCATGAGCTATCAAAATATGCTCTCTGATACGCTTGACCTGCTATTCCATATCATGTAACATCTCAAGGCCTAGGAGTACCCTGTCCTCCAATCGGTCCCAACTTAAGGGAGTACAGCATGGATGACCATACAAAGCCTGAAAAGGGGACATACCTATGGAACTATGATAACCATTATTATAAGAAAACTCCACCAAATATAGATACTCTTCCCAGTGGGTTTGTCTGTCCATAACATACATCTTAAGCATGTCCTCAAGAACCTGGTTGACTCACTCTATCTACCCATCTGTCTCAGGATGATAGGCTGAATTAAAGTTGAGCTGAGTCCCTAAAGTATGCTGAAGCGAAGTCCAAAGAGCTGATGTGAATACTAGATCCTGATCAGATATGATTTTCCTAGGAATACTGTGGAGGCTCACAATGTCCTTCATGAATACTCTAGCTATAGAAGCTACTGAGTAGGAGGACTACATGGGAGAAAAATGAGCTACCTTGGTGAGTCTATCAACTGTTACCATGATGGTGTCATGTCACCTAGGAGTTACTAGAAGTCCCACAATAAAATCCATGGAAATAATGTCCCATTTCCATTCTAGCACTAGGTGAGGTTGCAAAAGGCCAACGGGATGTTGATGCTCTACTTTCACTCTTTAACATTCCAAACATCTAGCCACGTAGTCAGCAATATCCCTCTTCATTCTTGACCAATAGTATAACTGGCATAGGTCAGCATACATTTTCTTCACCCCGGGATGTGCCGAATAGGGAGCCTTGTGGCTTTCTAAGAGGATAAGCACATGAAGATCTCCTTCCATGGGCACATAGATTCTATTTTGCTGTCACAACAACCCAAGGGTGTCTAAGGAATATCCTAAGAAGTGACCTTCCAAAGGTTTTCCTGACTCTATTTCTATCTTAACCTCTTGAAACCAAGAGTCAGAAGTGAGAGCCTCCCTGATTCTTTTCTCCAAATCTATGCTAAGGGATACTGCTGATAAAACATGTGTGCACCTGCTTAAAGCATCTGCCACCACATTTGTCTTCCCTTGGATGTACTTAACCTCAAAATCATATTCACATAGGAATTCCATCCACCTGCGTTGTCTGGCATTTAGGCTGGGTTGAGAGAAGATGTATTGAAGGCTCCGATGATCTATTTGGAGTTCAAACTTGTGACCCAACAGAAAGTGTCTCCACTTTACTAAGGTGTGAACTATTGCTGCAAGTTCTAGGTCATGGGTGGGGTAGTTGAGCTCATGATCTGTAAGCTTCCTTGACTCATAAGCCACAACTTGTCCTTCTTGCATAAGAACTATCCCAATCCCTTCTAGTGAAGCATCTGTGCAAACTATGAAGTTTCCTGATGGTTTAGGGACCACCAAGATTGAGGCACTGGTTAATCTTTCCTTCAAACATTGGAAAGAGACCTCACATTTTTCTGACCAAACAAACTTTTTACCTTTCCTTTGCAAGGAAGTAATGGGATGTGCTATCCGAGAGAAATCTCTGACAAATCTTCTGTAATACCCAGCTAGTCCCATAAAGCTGTGAACTTCAGGGACATTAGTCAGAGTTGGCCACTCCACTATGGCTTGAATTTTGGCTGGATCAACAGCGATGCCATTCCCTAATATGACATGTCCCAGATACTTAACTTCTATCTGAAAGAACTCACACTTTTCTGCATTGGCATAAAGTTGATTTTCCCTAAGGCGCTGCAATACTTGGCAAAGATGAACCTCATGTTCTTCAAGATTTTTAGAGAACACTAAGATATCATCTAAGAATACTATCACAAATTTATCCAAGTAGGTTCTAAAAACTCTATTCATTAGGCTCATGAATACAGAAGGAGCGTTCGTCAACCCGAATGGTACCATAGTGAACTCATAGTGACCATACCTAGTACGAAAAGCTGTTCGATGAATATCAGGCTCCTGAATTCTAAGTTGATGGTATCCAGACTTGAGATCAATCTTTGAAAATATTTTTGCCCCTTTCATTTGATCAAATAGATCGTCAATGCGGGGTAAGGGATACCGATTCTTGATTGTGAATTTATTGAGTTGACGATAGTCGATGCACAATCGAAGAGAGCCATCTTTCTTCTTCACAAATATTACTGGTGCACCCCATGGTGATACACTAGGTCTGATAAATCCTTTTTCCAAGAGGCCTTCCAACTGAAGCTTGAGTTCTTCAAGTTCTTGTGTGATCATACGGTATGGAGCTTTGGAGATTGGTTCTGCTCCTGGAACGAACTCAATTCAGAAGTCTATGTCCCTTTTGGGAGGCATTCCTGGAATTTCTTTGGGAAAAACATCCAAGTACTCTTGTAATAGGGGATGATCTAGTGATACCTCCACACTTTCTCCTTGGTCCAAGTCCTCTACTGATACTGCAAATAATTGTCATCCTTTGTGCATGCACCTCTTGAGTTGCATCGTGGAAATCATACAGAGAGAGATGGGTCGTTGCACCCCAACAATCTTCTTAGGTTCTCCTAAGTCATCTGAACACTGAATGCTTTTGTTTCTACAATCCAAAGTGGCTTTGTGTGCATCCAACCAGTCCATGCCCAAAACTACTCCATATGAACCTAGAGGAATTACTCAGAGATCTACTAAGGTGGAAAAGGGTCCAAGTTCTAACTTGTAACTATGGACACAAGAGTCAGAGGTTATTCTTGTCCCAGAGGCTAGCTCAACCTGCCACCTATCTTCCTGCCTTACTACCTTCAGCCCACATTGCTCTACTAAAGAAGGTGAAATGAAAGAATCTGTTGCTCCTAAATCAAATAGTATGGTGGTAGAGATACCCCTTAACAAACCTAGGGTTTTGATGACTATTCCCTGATGATTGGCTTGTCCATGGTCTAAGGTGGAAAATACTCAGTGAGTTCTGCCTGCATTACCTACTGTTGGTTCTGAAGAGGCCTGCCTATAGTTAGTTGCTGGAGTAGATTTCTAAGGGCAATTAACTACAATGTGCCCATGTTGGCCACAAGAGTAACATTCGTTGTTCTTGACAAAATTCCTTCTTGCAGAAGGTGTGCTAGACTATTGAAAGCTACCCCGACTAGAATTCTAAGGCATACTCTGAGTTAGCTGAGGGTTCAGGTATCACTTTGCACACTGCCAGTTGCGAGGATTGTTGGATTGAGAAACCCCACTTTTATTATTGTTTCCATTGTAATTGTTGTTGTTGTTGTTGTTGAAAAACTTCCCTTTTTGGTGGTTCTGACTTCCTTTAGGAGGATAGTTTTTAGGTCTAGGTGCACCTTGAGATTGATTTCCTTTGAAACTTGACCCAGCTTGGAAGGCATTACCCCCTTGGCCAATTGTCTGACCTGCTAACCCCAAGGCTATATTTTGTTCCTCAAGGTGAGCTTTGATGACTGCATCATTAACTATCTAAGGTCCAAACATTTGTACACTACCGGCCAGGCGACCATTGAGTCCTCTAAGAAAGTGTTGAGTCAACATGGGTTCATCATCCTTATATCCTGAGTATGGCTTGAGTTCCAAGAACTTCCTCTCATAGTCATCAACTGACATAGTTAGTTGCCTTAGGTTGTGAAACTCTTTGGCTCTTTCCCGTCTCCAATGATCAGATAGAAATTTGGCTCAAAAGATTTCTAGGAATAGTTCCCATGAAAGAGTGGTAATATCTATGTGAAGTTTCTCTCTCTCTGTTTCCCACCAAGTGGATGCAAAGTCTCTAAGGTGAATGACTGCAAACTGAGCCTTAGTATTGCTACTATAAGGATGCATGGAGAAAAGCTTTTCTAGTTCTAGCAACCAAGTCTGTGTGGTAGATCCTCCTTGAGTTCCCTTAAATGGGTTAGTCTTAGTCCTAAGGAGGTCTCACATGTGAGAAGCATGCAATGCATCTTCTTCCATTGCATGATCTCTCCTCCTAGGACTCCTTTCCCTTTCCTCATGGTGAGTGTTAGACTCCCTACGGTGCCCTCTATCTTGCCCTACATCTAACCTCTAAAGTATCTGTTGTAGGAGCTCTTGTAATTGCACCCCTTGAGAACCTCCAGATTGGTTATTAGATTGATCCCCTCTTCCCTCATATTGCTCTTCTTCTTGAGAACTTTCATGTTGAGATCTAGGAGGTGTGTTTTGGGCACCTCCCCTTCTACCATGGGTTACAGGAGGCATCCTGCACAAGTAAGGAGAAGGATAAGTTTAAGGATCCTAGTTTGATTTTAGTTTTAAGTTTTCGTAAGATAAATAACAAGTTTAAGGAGCATGGGCCAAATTCCTTGGGCCCTAGTGTAGCAACTTAGTGCTCTGATACCAAAGATGTCATGCCAAACAAGGGAACCAGGGAAGATAACACAGATTCTCTTTGTAAAAGAAAAAACTAAGTAATGATTTATGAAAAATTTTGAATTTTTAAAACAATTATAAGAACAAAACTTAAACTTAGTTTCCTCCCAAGGTTCCCTTCTATTTAATGCACGATTCATTTAAGTCCATTTAGTAAACTAACAACAAGATATACTTCTCAAAGCAAATTACATCATATCACTATAAGATTCTTTATTAAGAACTACAAAGTACTTTCATTTCAATTTTCCATTTAAAATCATCTACATTCCTAAGTACCCTTTATGAAAAATATAAATTTTAAATCAAATAGAATCATCTAAACCATTTGATACATTGCAAGTAATACATTTGTTTTTCAATAGCTTTTTTTTTTACTTAAATAAGAAACATAGTACTATACTTGAAATATTACCAAATCCTTTTTCTTTTCCAACATACATCTGATACATAAGGTTCACATCCCCCTTTTTCCTATTTCCTAAGTCTACCCATTCCAAATACATCATTTTGAAATACATTACTGATTACATTACATTAAACTCCTGATGGGAGGTAACCATAATTTTACATCATGAAATATAATTACAAAGCCTTCATTCTTCAAATTGGTACATAAGCAAGCATGGATCTTCAAACACTGCATCCACAACAAATACCTCGATAAAAATATTTACCATCCAAACACATGGATACCTAAAAGGCCCACTCCCCCATGCTAGGAGGTCAACACCAAGGTCCACAAAGAAGGAATAGCTAGGCCAAACCTAGGGTTGGGTAACCTTTCCCAAATAGCAAATAAAAGATGATCAAAGTATGAATCTTTCCCCAAAAGGCTCTAAGGCTTGGTAGAAACTTTAAGCAATAGCCTAAGTTAGTGTCATCACATAGCCCTCACTCCTTGGGTTGTCTTAGTACTAGCCACTCCGGGCCCCGGCCCCCAATTAGGCACATACAGGAACGAATGCCTTTCGTACTGACAAGCGCTATTCGATTGTACCTATGCATAGGTACCTTCTCCCACTCCCATCCATAGCCTTTACTAGTGCTAATGGCATGGGCGAGGCACATTTAATCTTTTTAATGTTTTAACCCATTCCCATAAGTTTAATTAAGTTTTCACTTGTTAAATAACTCTTCAGTCGGTTATCCTGGTTCTAGCCACTTAGGGCCCCGACCCCACACTGAGAGCCACTCACTAGGTGTCGTTAGGTTTTCTACCCTTAACCAACATTTCACAATCACATCATAAACATAGTAGAAACATATCATAAACACATTTGTAAGATTGCATCAAATAGTAGAAAATAATAAGATAGTTTATGAACGTTTAGGGAAATTAGGAACGTTTAAGGATGTTTAGAATGTCCTGATCCTTTAGACAACCCTAAACCCTAAAATACTTCCTAAACACATCCTAACCCTATTAAGGCATCTAAATGCATTGGATATAACCTCCACCAAACATATTTAAGGTTTTCACAAATTTCCATATGCCAAAAGATAATGTTCCATAAATTTCCATCTAAGTTTGAAATTTGACTAAGTCTAATTTTATTAAAATCTAAAATCTAGAAGTTGCAGCTTAACTCCTAGAAATCTAAAACCTATTCCAATCAATTTGAAATGTACCTAATCCCTTTATACAAGTATAACTTAAAGTATAAGGAATTAAGTACTAAGTACGTAAACTTATACTTAAATGTTATAATTGTATAAAGCGGATATTATTAAAACTCATATTTAAAAATTTAAATAAACAAATATAATTTCCACCAAATATTTATAAACCAACTACACTATGAAATTCTTATTAAACCATAACTAAATTTAATAGCAATCTAAGTATCATAAATTTAATATTCATTAAAATCTAAAAACAAATAAAACCCCTACCACAAATTAAATTAAAAGAAATAATTTAGAAATGACTTATGGGGGGGACCCTGTGGGCCTCGTACCCCATTGACCTAGCCCCCTACACGCTTTCCCAACTCACGGGTACTACTACTGAAGTACCTGCTACCATAGTAGTCAGGTACTGCCGTAGGAGTGCCTGCCAGTGCTACGGTTGGGAACCGTGAGGAGAGTGGGGAAGGTGGTGGCCCCTACTTCCAAACCCTTTCATTTTTTTTGTTTTGTTTTATATTAATTTATTTTTTTATAAATCATTTTTTTAAAAAAACATAACTTTATTTAAGCATCTATAATTATTTATGCATAACTTTATAACTATATAGTTTTGTTTTTATTTTTATTGTTTTACATTAATAATTTATTTATTAATTTTTTAAGCACAACTTTATTTAAACATACATAATTATTCAAGTATAACCTTATTTAAGCATAATATTATTTAAGCATATATTATATTAACAGCTAATAGATATATTATTTATTTTGACAACAAATAAAATATAGAATACTACCCATATTTCTTACTGATAAACTATATACAAATAATCTATTCTCGAATTCATCCTATGCTTAAATAAATGGCTGTCATTGTTCATTATTATAGCAATTTATGTATATTTGTATAAACAACTACTATGATATAGAAATTAATGACATAATACAATAATGTATTTACACTGAACATAATACAATATCATATAAATGGCTCACAGAATAATGTATAAATATTTTGCACATATGGATACAAATAAACATATACAGCCACATTCAAACATAATGAACATTCTTAATATAAAAGAGAATAATCTCTCAGTATGGATTCCAACCTGGAGTTCTGCAGAGACCGGTTGATGAAGGAAGATCAAATCCTCTCCAATGTTTCTAGTTCTCCTTTGAATCCCTTTGCTTGCAATCTTCCAACCTCTACCCGTAACAATCCAAATGCCAAACTCACAGAATAAGGGACTTCTCTCCTTAAAAATATGAATTTTCCTACAATAATAATACTAATCCTCTTCTCGAAATCAATTCTTCTCCCCCAACTCCCATACACAGGAAAGCTTTTCCTATAAATAGAATGGAGGAGGTGGTTGCATAGGTAATCCAACCGATGGAACCATCTCAACTATCCATTCGTTAATAGTTAATGGGATGGTTAGCAAAAATCATTCCCGTAAAGGTGAATACATTTTAAATAAGACTATAATCTATGTTCCCTAAATTTAAGGGTGTTAAAATAAATAATATAATCTCAAAAATAATTTACTAACTTATTTAACTTTGGTAATAGAATTTACCAATCCTATTTACCACTTTTAAAAATAACATAAGAATAGTTTCCTTCACACAACTAATTAATTTATTATATAATAATATATTAATATATGTATTCATAGGCATATGTGTGCACCCATATGGTTATGGTACATATACCATAAATAAGACACATTATTATTAATATTAAATATTAAAATAACATTATTATAAAATATATTATTTATCCATACACTAATCGACATTCTAAAATATATATCAGGTAGCTACTAACATAAGTTAGATTTTTCCACTATTTATTTAAAATATTTTATTATTACTATTATCATAGTCACTTTGTTATTATGAGTATTATAAAATAATACCATAAAATTATTCATTATTATAGGTATTAAAATCACATGATTCAAATCACATACCGACTCGTTCCTAACGAGATATGCTAGTATAATAGTAGCTACTACTAGAGAGAAATTGTTAAATCATACCTTCAATGAACAATGATTCATATCAATATACCATGAAGACAAGAACTAGCTACAAGATCCACAAATCAAACAACTACGAGACCACACAATACATCCACACAAGGGACTGAATCAACACTTCCCACCTAAGGATAAAATGATCAAAGGTGAAGTTTCTTCCTGTGGAACCTGGTGATATCTTCGTAACAACAACAACGATCAAGGATTTTGAGGGATCGCTCAGACCTGTGGAGCCAAGTGGAGACAATACCCGGTACCTGCAATCTTGTATCACCAAGAAGAGATGCATATATATACATATGGATATACAAATTAGATATATACAAGCAGATGACCAGGATCGATACATCATGTGGACCTCAGCTAAGTGAGTAACTACAACTTTGTCCTGAGTCATGAAACCACATTAGACACATATCCATAAAACATAAAACATCATAATAATGGTTAGATTCAATCCTTGGGTTAGATCCATAAAACATATAAAAATAGATGGCTTTCTAATCCCATACACATATAAATGATAACCATAAATGAGCATATCCATCATATCATCATTCACAAAACATAAATGTAAATGTATAGTCCTGACCATCATAATAAAAATGTCCAAATCAGAAAAGTCTAAGTATCACCATAGGAGAGGTATTACATCTAGTCTAATGGGTGTGATGGTAACTACATTATTTTCTTTTAGTCTTTCAATTCTATTAGATATAAATTATATATATGCTTTAAATTTTTTACATGATTATATACACACACACACACACATATATATGTGTGTGTGTGTGTGAGTCTATATATATATATATATATATATGTATATGTATGTATATGTATATATGTATATGTATGTATATATATATATATATATATATATATATATATATATATATATATATATATATATATATATATATATATATATATATATATATGTATATATATATATATATATGTATATATGTATATATATGTATATGTATATATATATATATATATGTGTGTGTGTGTGTGTATATATATATGTGTGTGTATATATGTATATATTGTTGGCATTAAGCAGAATTGCCACTAGTGACAACACTTATTTGCATTCTCAGTGCAAACTGAGCAAACAGTGCAAACCAAGCAAACAGTGCAAACCAAGCAAACAGTGCAAACCGAGCAAACAGTGCAAACCGAGCAAACAGTGCAAACCAAGCAGACAGTGCAAACTGAGCAGACAGTGCAAACCGATTAGACAGTGCAAACCGAGGAAGTTAGTGCAAACCGAACAGGACAGTGTAAATCGAGTAACATCATGTCTACCGAGTCACCAGTATTTACCGAGTTCAAAACCTACCGAGTGATCAGTATGAACCGTGCCTTCACTTCTACCGAGTGCATGACGATGCCGAGTAATGCAGTGGACGCCGAGTATCAGAAAGTCACTGAGTCAGTTTGCAGGAACCGTGTAACCATACTTGGGCCGACTTAGTAGCACTTATGTTTATTTGTCAAGCCGACTGTGTAATTGTAATTATAATTAATTGTTTAAAACTTGTATATAAACAATGTTGTAAAAATGACAAGATGAATGAAGATGAATATATGTGAAAGAATAAGAAAAGCAGAGATAAGCGAATTACAGAAGGCTTCAGCAGTATAAGGAACAGCAAAGACAAATTCATCACAGAAGGTGATCAGTACATCAGCGAATCCCAATTAGCAATCCAGTTGCAAAGCAAGAGATCTACTGTTTCATCCTAACAGGTGAATCAGTACTAAATCCTTTAACCGGGTAGACTTAACAGTCTTTTGTAAAATCTCCTTACCGAGTGCATACTTCATTGTATGTTTGTAAATCCTTTAACAAGGTGGATTTAGCAATCCTTATTGCTCCTAACAGGGCAGATCATCAGAAGTGATCAAATTGTAAGCCTTAACCGGCCAACTTTATTCTGCAGTATTAAAGCTTTGTGGGTTTCATCCCCACCCCAGTTTTACTTTCTTTTGGAAGGTTTCTGGGTAACCAAATCTATGTGTCATTATTGTGAATGCTTTTGAGTTTCATGCTTTCTGTATTCTAAAGGTTAAAATAAATTACATGTTAAATTGGAAGAAAATTTGGAGTTACTGATTCACCCCTCCCCTCTTAGTAACTCAGTTAATTCCTGAATATTTCCAACAATTGGTATCAGAGCTGCATTGGTTTTGAAGATAAAGCTTAACTAGCTTGAGCAAAGATCCAGGACAATGGAGGTATTCAAACTGAACAAGGTGATTGAAAATGAAAAGCTAGATCTGGAAATGGCCATAACTAAACTCAAAGAAGCAAAAGAACATCTTTCCCAATCCCTAAGAAGAAGGAAGGGACTTGCAAATCAAATGAATGATCAGAATTACATTGAAGAAAAGATTGAAGATCTTTTTCCCTCAGATAACTCAAATGAAGCAAACAATGCTATCAAAGAACTCCTAGAAAAGAATGGTCTCTGCAGGAAGAAGTGAGAAAATTGAAAAGAGAACAAGAGCTACACTCTACAAGATTCTGTGAGATCTTGGAACAAAGAAATAAGTTAAAAGATGAATTAGATGGAAGAAACATTGAAGTCCAAAATAAAACCCTTCAGCTAGAAAACCTAATTGATCAGATCTCTCATACAAATGAGGAAATCCTGAATCTAAGATCAGAAATAGAAAGCACAAGAGAAGATCTAAGATCTGAAAAAGAAATCAATCTAAGATTGGTGGAAGACCTAAATGCTGAAAAGTCAAGAAGACTTGGATCAGTTATATGAGCGAAATCTTCATAGGCAAAAAGGAAAAGCAGGACTTGGATACAAAAGAGATGGCGAATCTTCTAAGCAAGGTACTCAAAAAAATCAAAAACCTACTTGTAATCATTGTGGTAAAATAGGACATACTTCAAATAAATGTTGGAATAATGAAAAAGTAGAATTCAATGGAAAATGTTACAACTGCAATCAACCTGGTCACAAAGAAAATGAATGCAGGGAAAAACCTAGATTCAGAGGTAATTGTCACAAGTGCAACAAACAAGGTCACAAGGCATCCGAGTGCAGATCCAAGACATTTAATCCAGCAGAACAAATTATGAAAGCAATGTTTGGATGGGACTACAACACTTGGTGTAGATGTTATTACTGTGGAGAATATGGACACATTGGCATGAATTGCATAAAACATCATCTAAGGAAAAAAGATACTACCGTAAGATGCTTCAAATGCACTAAACTCGGTCACATAGCCAGAAACTGCATGAATGCTAGTGAAGTTGAAGATGGAAAGAAGAATGAAGCAACTAAGGTCAGGAAACAGGTGAGACAAAAATGGATTCCTAAAGCTACCGAGCGATCCAGTCCAAGTAATGGAATGGATGGCTCTACCGACTCAAACTAAATTTCCAAGGAAGCACTGGAACTGTATTCTCAAAGACCAATCTCAAGCAGTTCCAGAACTGAATTAAAAGAAAGATCTAAATCAGCATGCAAGATGCAGTAAGATCACAGGGAGGTCGTTACCCGTCTTCACCGAGCAAGGTCGGTACCCGTCTTTACCGAGCGAGGTCGGAGCAATTTGAATTCTCGAGTTCACCGAGTTGCAAAGTCTTTACCGAGCAATTAATTCTTAGTGGGTGACAGTCTGTCAGAATTCATACCCTAATTTGTACCGAGCATTAATGACAGAGTTGTAAACAAAAGGCAAGTAATCAAACTCATTTTTCACCGTGAACATTTAGCACTTTGAGAGCAGAAAGTTTCAAGAGCAACTCAGCGATTCAATACTCTTGCGTAAGGAATTTTCTGTGAGCTACCATGGCATCATCCAGCACCTCAGCAAAGAAAGGATCTGATATGTTAGTCCAAGGGGAGTGGAAAGCACCAGATTTCAAGATCGTGCCCGCAATTGCAGCAGCCCTAGATCCGAACAGAGCTCAATCTCAGATTCCTCCTAAGGTACTACTCATTAACGATATCCGCAATCATTTCAACTGTTCAATTCATGAAATGGGGAACCTAGAACTAGACATTGTGCGTGAAGAACTGTGTGTGGATGGTATTCTGAAACCCGAGCACAAACATCTGGAAGATAAAGGTTTAGTTCACATTGCACATCTACCTCAAAACTTTCGAGATAAATGGGTTAGATATGTTCTCAGCCGAGTACATGATGGCAAGATTTGGCTTGAGAAACCTATAGAGATTACAAAGAAGATGATTCATCAAATCACCGGTCTTCCCATGTTGAACAAAGCTAAAACTACCAAAACCCTAGGTCGGACGGAACTAGAGAAGAAAACCCTAGCCGAGTGGGACGGTAGAGGCATGAAAGTTAGCAGCATTACTGACGCTGAACTGAAGTTTGGCACACACATTATTGCCCATAAGATTTACAGTTCTAGTCGACAGAACAGTGTCTCCTGGTGAAGCTATTGACCTAGCATACAAGGTGGTCAAGAACAACTTAACATTTGACCTAGCAGACTTATTGTTAAAACAGTTTAACAAAAACATGGAAAGCATTAAAACTTCCAAAAACAATCCATGTAAGTTTGGATCCTTATTGGTCTGTTTATTCTTCTATGTTCTGAAATTCTTCCCTTCTAAAGGTAAAGTTGTATGGAGAAAAGATGTGCCAGTCCTCTATGAAATAAATGAATACATCTCAGAAATGGGTGAGAACTTTGAAAGCATCATGGATAATTATTTTGAGTCTTTCAAAGAGAAAATGAATGACAGATTCTGGATTCCATAAAAGTTGGTGGAAGATTACAAAGATGACATCTGTTTTATGGTGGATTGTGATAATGTGTATATTCAAGCAGTTAAACCAAGGACCGTATATGTAAAACCTCTTCCTTATGAGGTAAATATTGATGAAACCAAGAATATTATTGAAGCTCTTCTTAATCAGCCTATCAATCCCAAAGCTCCATATTTTGGAAACATATGATGAAGCTAAGGTGAGAATTGAACTAAGCATAAAGCTTCCACAGGTGGTAAACAAAGGAAAGAAGAGGATAGCCAAAATGCAAATGATAACCGAGGACAAAGAAGAAAAAGATGAAGAAGAAGAGGAAAAGGATGAGAAAACAGAGGAACCAGAACTGGCAAAGAAGAAAGGAAAGGTATTTATCACTAAGGCACCTAAGCCTCCTACTGCAGTATTTACAAGGAGAAATACAAGAGGCAAGGCAGACAAGGCAGATAAAGACATAGTATTCAAATGCCTCCTCTAAGCCTTCAAGAAAAGCTCAAACTCTTTAGAGATGGATCAGGATCTGGAGTAAGTAACATAAAATCTTTAAGATATGAAACCAGATCGGAGGTAGAACAGAAGGAAATAGAAGATGCTGTTATTGAGAAGATGGGACAGTGGAAATACTCTCCTGAAGAAATAGCCCCACAGCTTCCAGCAGTTCTATTAGATCCAATAAAAATGAGATGGGGCAATGCAAAGCAAATGGTGATAGACATATTTGATCAAAACCTGAGATAGTTGATGCCGAGCTTGAATAATGATGAAGTAAAGAAGGCATAAAAGAAAATGAAAATAAGATGACATTGAAGTTCAATACTTGTTTGATTTTGATCAACAATATTGAATCGGTTGTGAAGGCTGCAAATGCTACATGGAAGAACATATACCACCTTCACCAAACGAGTATTGAAACAGTAATAATAAAAGATATTGAAGATGACAGTGATGAACAAGAAGAAGACACTGAGGTAGATGATACTGTGAGGATAGCAGCAGAAGTCATTGCATCCCTTCCTACCTCTCCAGTGAAAGTTTCTTCATCTAGCCCGGAGACACCTTCAAGCATGGTTGTGAAAACTTCCACATTTGTCCAATCATCCATAGCAACAACAGAAGCAGCTACCATTTCTTCTACCGAGCTGCAGTCTCCTGCATCATCAAGTTTTCCAGCAGTAAGTTTTCCAGTTTTTGAATCTTCAAGTGTAAATATTTTAAGTTCTCCAGTAGAAAGTATGCCAGTATCTATAGCCAGCCCTACTTTATCTACTGTCACTACTACCAAAGCATTAAGTACAGATAAGCCTAAGGCTCTACCGAGTATAAAATTTTTGGGTAAAAATATAGTAGAAGATATAGACCTAGATGAAGAGATAGAAATTCCTACATTAGATTTTGCAAATCTATCAGCGGATCAAATGCAAAATATAGGTGAGATTCTCCAAAGGAAAGCAAAACAAAAGAAACTCAAAGAGGAGAGAGACAAGGAGTATCAAATCATCAAGGATGCTAAGGACATTTTATCTGATGCATTAGGCATTAAAGTCGACTCCTCCCAGCATGTTTTGTTACAATTAACAGAAGGAGTTGAGAAATACAATGAGGATTCATCTGGGACATAAAAGTTAGTTGAAAGAGTCGAGAAGAGATTCAACAATAAAGTGCTTGAGCACATTGCTCAGCACATAGCTATTAACCAAGTGGAATTATCTTCAGTTTTGTCTAACATTGAATCTATCTACTCGAATGCTACCTCTCTTTTGGCCAGATTGTGCAATATTGCCAAGTTCACAAAGGATGTTAAGGATAAAATGAATAAAATGGATGAGGATATGAAGATTAGCATACAGAAGCTGCAACTTGAACCAAGTTCAAGCTCTGCTCATCACATGAAAATCTCACACCTATCAAACATGCAGTCTGATCTACTGAAAGAAGACACAAGGATCCGGTCCACACTGCTAGACATCCAACACATGATCCTTCCCATCATGAATACAATGTGTAAGCACATTGAACATTCTAAAACATTGATTCATGACAATCAGTTCTCTATAGCAGATCACATGATTGAACTCTCTGCAAAAGTCCAAATTGCTATACAAACATGTAAGATCCTACAAGAAAGTTGGGACAAAACCTTGGCACTAATAATGAAGGTACATTCTGATTTTCTATCAAATTTTGGATTCTCTCTGTAAATAACCTGTATATGCACCTTTGGCATTATCATCAAAAAGGGGGAGATATGTATAGATTTGTATAAGAAATAGTTAGCACATTGAAATGGGGAGACAATGTATAAAGCCCTATAACAAAGACATTTTTTATAAAAAAAAATTAAATAAAACTCAGCATGATTCGTGTATATAAGTTTTCGCCAATAAGTGTTTTTGTCACTAATGCCAAAGGGGGAGATTGTTGGCATTAAGCAGAATTGCCACTAGTGACAACATTTATTTGTGTTCTCAGTGCAAACCAAGCAAACAGTGCAAACCGAGAAAACAGTGCAAACCAAGCAAACAGTGCAAACCGAGCAAACAGTGCAAACCGAGCAAATAGTGCAAACCGAGCAAACAGTGCAAACTGAGCAAACAGTGCAAACTGAGCAGACAGTGCAAACCGAGCAGACAGTGCAAACCGAGCAGACAGTGCAAACCGAGGAAGTTAGTGCAAACCGAACAGGACAGTGTAAACCGAGTAACATCATGTCTACCGAGTCACCAGTATTTACCGAGTTCAAAAACCTACCGAGTGATCAGTATGAACCGTGCCTTCACTTCTACCGAGTGCATGATGATGCCGAGTAATGCATGTGGACGCCGAGTATCAGAAAGTCACCGAGTCAGTTTGCAGAAACCGTGTAACCATACTTGGGCGCGACTTAGTAGCACTTATGTTTATTTGTCAACCCGACTGTGTAATTGTAATTATAATTAATTGTTTAAAACTTGTATATTAAACAATGTTGTAAAAATGACAAGATGAATGAAGATGAATATATGTGAAAGAATAAGAAAAGCAGAGATAAGCAAATTACAGAAGGCTTCAGTAGTATAAGGAACAGCAAAGACAAATTCATCACAGAAGGTGATCAGTACATCAGCGAATCCCAATCAGCAATCCAGTTGCAAAGCAAGAGATCTACTGTTTCATCCTAACAGGTGAATTAGTACTAAATCCTTTAACCGGGTAGACTTAACAGTCTTTTGTAAAATCTCCTTACCGAGTGCATACTTCATTGTATGTTTGTAAATCCTTTAACAAGGTGGATTTAGCAATTCTCATTGCTCCTAACAGGGCAGATCATCAGAAGTGATCAAATTGTAAGCCTTAACCGGCCAACTTTATTTTGCAGTATTAAAACTTTGTGGGTTTCATCCCCACCCTAGTTTTACTTTCTTTTAGAAGGTTTCTGGGTAACCAAATCTATGTGTCATTATTGTGAATGCTTTTGAGTTTCATGCTTTCTGTATTCTAAAGGTTACAATAAATTACATGTTAAATTGGAAAGAAAATTTGGAGTTACTGATTCACCCCTCCCCTCTCAGTAACTCGGTTAATTCCTGAATATTTCCAACATATATATGTATATATGTATATAATATATATATATATATATATATATATATATATATATATATATATATATATATATATATATATATGTA